>MNCI01009950.1:4625-121591 GCA_015680685.1 Gnetum montanum | reverse complement strand
GGAAGTCCCCTTTGTTGTTGTTGACTTCAATCACCAGGAAATCAGCTGTGTAAGACCAACCACACACAGTGATAATGATGCCCTCCACCAATCCCAAGGGAATGGTCATGGACTGGTCTGCCAGCTCTAGTTGAATGTTGCTCTTCTTAAGTTGGGGTAGGTTCTAGGCATGATACATCTCTCGTGAAATTAAGTTGACTCTGGAACCTGAGTTAAGAAGAGCCCTATGTGGTTCATTTCTAGTGACTTGAAGGTGGATTAAGAAACTTCCAGGATCAATTAGTTTCCTAGGAAGGTGGCCTACCTTGATCTAGTCGGTTACGGTATGCATCAACATAACCATATGCATTAAGCTCTGTTGGACTGAAGGGTGCTCCGAAGTGTTAAATGGTGAAGGCGTGCACATGGGCTCAACTGCTTGTTGGTTCGAGAGTTTGTCTGGGCTTTTGGTTCTGAAGAAGGGTCTTCTCTTTTTACAGTTGTCAGAACCAGTAGCATGTTGGATATTTACAGCTCTCGCAGCGTGACATTGCTACGGTTGAGAAGGAAGTTCCCCTTGCATTGTTGGAGCAGGAAGTGTTATGGGAACTACTTGTGGAAGAGCTGTGGATGGATTTGGAGGATGGTGTGGGTATGGAGTATCTCCCAGAGGAGAGGGAGTCCTTCTGAATTACTCTCGAACTTGGTAGTGACAGTGGGAAGTTGTGTGACTCATAGAGTCACTTGGAGAAATTGGCTGCTGCACATAATATCCATAAGGATCAGGCTGTCGGTAAAGGTACTAATGTTTCGGCGATGGCATTCCCCATGACTATGGGTATTGTCACTACTGATGTTGTCCAATGGGCTGTGGTGAAGTTCCACTTGGATAATACATTAGTGGTTGGTGGAACTGCCTTGGGTTACCTCGTGGATAAGGTAACCTATAGGGTGTTTGCCATTGGTTGAGTCTTGGATTTAGTGCATACACCCCAAACTCCTGTAGATGTGAGATAACTGGGCAACATCTCTTAGGATGGTCATAGTGGCAGATCTCACATCCACTATCATTGTCTATGTCTGAATCCACAACCACATCAGAGTCAGTGATTTTCCCCTTACCCTTGTTATGTGTAAGGCCTAAATCTCTCCACTTTGTCTTACCTTTGTCACGACTTTGTTCAACCTTAGACTCTTCTACTATTTTTAAGACAGTTTCAATTTTAGAGTCTAAGGAACTCCATACGTCGTCTACCTTAGCCGCTATTTCTGTTGTGAGCTTTTGAAGTAGCAAGGTCTTTCTGTTCACCAACTCTTCGATTGGTGACTCATCCTCTTCATCGCAAAATTTCACTCCCTTCTTCTGAAGAGAGGGGTCACAGTTGTATTCTTCTGCACTTTCCCTTTTTCATAGCTCACCTTCTTCTTGTGCTACCTGTTCCAACAAGCTATGAACTTCATGGACTCTAAGTTGTGAGAGTCTGCCGTGGGCATAAGTCCTAAGGGTTCTTCTAGTTTCATGTCTTAGCCCATCCCATGATGTGGCGAAGTTGATCCCGCAGAGCGTATCCATGGCCCGAGCAATGATGTAACAGTGTGTAGTAGCGGGCCATGGTAGCATCCAAGGGTTCATAAGTACCTTGCTTCCAGCTCGGATCTGCTTACGCAAATTGGACACTCTGGAGTATGTCTTATATTTATTGTTGAATAGTTCTAACATCGTACTCCACCTCCTGATGGTCTCCAGTTCTAAGGACCGGTACCAACTCTCTGCTTCCTTGGTGAGTGTCCTGGGAAACAACTTAAGGTTTTGCCACTCATTTTCTATATTTTGCAAGGTGCAAGCATCGTGGAGTGCCTGTAAATGATTTTTCAGATCTGTGTTGTATCCCCCTTCAAATTGTGGCATGTTGTTCATGTCTAAGCATTTGATTCGACTATCTTTTAAATGCCTTGTGGGAATCCTAACTGCCTCCGTTATGTCAAAAGCATACTTCGGGTTGCAAGTAGAGGCTCGTCATGATCATCTCTTTCATGATGTCTATGATGTCTTCATTATTCCCTACTCTCCCTACGTTCATGCCCTTGTCCTCTCTCTTGACTCTCTCATCAAGGTCTCTAGTTTTTCTTACTTTTATCCTCTCCATTACGCTCTTCATGATTGCGCCCAAAGGTGGAAGGAGAGGGTGAGTGATGAGAAGAAGGGGAAGAAGAAGGAGAACCATCGTCGTGGCGATGTTTCCTACCTTCTCTTTGGCTACTACGACCCCAATCATGGTGACAATCTAAGTCCCTGTCCTTAGCATGAGTTGTTGTTCCTTCTATGAATAGTTGGTGTTCACGGGCATCAAAACCAATGCTATGTATCGTTGATTGTAGGTTTTGATGCCTTACCTCCTCACCATCATTCGGAGGGGAAACATCATTTTTTAGAGAATCCATTATAAAGGGTTCCTCATCTCCTATTTTACTAAGGACGTACGGGACCTCTTTGCCCTTCAACAGTGTATGTTGGCTCTCCTGCCTTAAGTCTCTCATACGTTGTAAAGGTGTGGGATGGTAATCCCTCATGTCAAAATTTTCCACAACATATTCAGCATATAGCTCTATCATGCCAATCTGTGCTAAGGCACGAAGAAGCATGTTTGGGACTGCCTGATCTGAAGGTAACACAATGTTACCTTGCAAATCCCTCCAGCACATCTGTTCGTCTTGATGGAAGATAAAAGAATAGTTGGGAACATACTCATCAGGATGAGTATATTCCACCCTATATTGTTCAGGAACTGGTTGATTTAGATTATGTGTTTTATGTTGCCAACTGTCTCATGTATGGTCCTTAGGTGGTGAATTACTCTTATGAGAAGAAGACATTGTCATCGGTGTGCTATTTCACTGTTATAAAATTCTTGTTAATTAATTAACCCAAAGGTTCATTTAGGCTCCCAACGATGTGAGTGATATCCTTTATGTTCTAATCAGTGCACAAACACTTAGTCCCCGGCAACGGTGCCAATGATGAGTGGCGAGGTACCCCTACACTCAACCATACGAAACGAGCGTAGCACATGCGATCTGGTCAAACTCCGCAGACTAAATGCCTACACGTCCCATGGAACACTTGGGGTTAATTATTCGTTCTCTTCCCAAACTTACTTGTAGTTGTCACGGTGTATGGTTAAGTAAGTTTGAGGTATATGATTTTTATAGCTTTTATGTTGTTCTCCTATGCTATCGAGGTGAAGGGTTGAGAAACTAACTAACTCTAAATATTGACTAAGTCTAAACTACCTAGTGTCAGCATCCGTTCCCACTTACCGTACACACCCTAAATCGATGCAACCGCTAATTGTTGCTGGGATCACAGCACGTAATGCACGTGCTCGAAGTGGTCATACTAAGGCACTTAACTAGGAGGAAAGGGTTGAGAGAATCTATCTAGCCTAAGTGCGATGAGCGGCTGATTCCTTAACTAACCGTACACATCTGGGACTACCACTGGGATTACCAAGCGTAGATCCTGGATACGCCACTGGGTTACCAAGTAGTCATACTAGATGCTCATAATCAAGTCATACTCATATCGCATGCAATGAGAAGCTGATTCCTTGACTAACCGTACACATCCTTAGATGCTCGTAATCAAGTTACTCATACCACATTCTAGGAGTTTAAGGGTGAGAGAGAAAATAATAAATAAAATCCTATTCCATGCACTGCAAGGTTTATCTAGAAAGCTCGTTTTTATTGCCGTACACAACTTGTGTTCAGGTACAATGTTGCTCGAATAAAGATCCATTCACTTTGGGACTCCTACTATGGGCACATGGAAAATATTCTATCTCTAGAGTGATCAAACTGATAGAGTTTCCCTACTTCTAGCCAAGATCGAAAATAAGGGGAGTGCCAGCTCTTATTTATAGATATGGCGGTAGACTATGATATCGCGTATGCAATACCGCAGGGGAAGACGCGATATTGCGTACGCGATATCGCATGGGATGCGATATCGTGGCTCATGCGAATCGCGTCTCATCAACCATGATGCTCCTCTAAGATGATTAGTGATGATACTTTAGTACCTTTCAACATTCTAACTTAAATTCATGTAGCTAAACCAAAGAGTTCCATTAGAATGTACAAGTTAATTATTAATAATTCTCCAAATATTTCTATAGCCTTATGTAAAATTCCTCCAAATCAAAATTCTATAAAAAGCTCATGAAGCTACAGTCAAATAGCAGGCCAACTCTTGATCTAGATACCAGTTGCATGATTAAACACCCGACTTGTCATGCAAGAATCAATTCTATAAAGATCATGTTGCACTCCTCCATAAAGACAAATAAGACTTTGTTACCATGGAGAATAATTAGCTAAATTGAGTTCTCAAGCCAAGTTTTGATAGTTGAGGCTTATAGATCCTCTAAGAAAGGCATCTAACCATTGATAGTGTCAATCGGCAAACTTGAAATGTTGACACTATGTTGCCAAGGCCATGTCAAAGATGTAAACCCTAGGTTCATTAGAACCATTCAATAACTCATATTCCAACTCACCACAAGCCTTTAAAAACTCCTCCTTGAACCTTGTCCTACCTCTAAATGCCTTGACAAATGAGATTCACTCCCCTAAAAGACCCTTGAGAGGATCTCTTACTAAGCCTTTATTGTTATTATTGTTAGTTGTCGATGCCTCAAATAGCATAACCAAGTTTGAAACCTTCGCAAGGGTTTCACTTTGAAAACCCTCTTTCCCATTGCCATTTCTACCACTAGGATCCAAAATTTCACTCATCACATTTCCTCTCTCTACAAAGCAATAATGAAAGCCTAATACACCATCATTTTCTATTTGAGCCATCAATATTAAATAATAAATATATTACAAAATATTCTTATTGATCCTAATAACTTAGTGGTAATACCTTTTCTTATGATGAAAAAAGTTTGGGATTTCATTTCATTTTTTGATTAGCTTTGAAAAAAATTCAAACAAAATAAGAGGGGACTTAAAAGATCATTCCCTTTTATTTTTCATAAGAAATAATAAATGTAATGGTATAGCCCCACCCCTACCCCAATTAACAAGTTTTTTAAATATAAAATACACCACATCCACCTCCATTAACATGTTGTTGTTGTTTTTCTTTTTTTCTTTTTGGAAACAAAAGAGAAAATGTAAAATGCTACCTTAGTGTAACCTCAATGCCTTGAGGTTAGGAGGAATGAGGTACAAATTTTCCTTGCTTCAAAAATAGGGTTTTTTGATGTAAGAGGTATGAATCACAAGCCCCATGGTTTATAGTTATTGTTAGAGAGATCCCAAGATAGAGGTTCATCTGGTCTCTTCCCATGGTTTGGAGGCCATGAAACACTTTGATCTTCCCTTTAGTGGTACTCAAGTGTTAGAGAACCCATCTTGCCTTGGTGGTACCAAGCTAGTAGTAGGACTCCCTCATGTTGCATCCCTCTCTAAGTCCTCTTCATACTACCCTCACTTGGAGAACTACATGGCCCTAATTTTATGATGGTAGTAGATATGTAGGTAGCCAAGATGGGATAGTTCTAATGTGGTGCCTTGCTAAAACTTATATCAATTCATGAGGGGTTTGGGGACGAGGCACCTCTTGTAGATACATCATCTCCCCTTCCACCAATCATGTCTATAGGGTTGCTTATGTACTTGTTTGCTAAGTTCTCATTCAAAGTTTAGAGGTTTTCCTTGAGGTGTATTCTCTTTTGTTAAGTTGCACCACATGCTCTTTTCTAAGGGTTTCTTACTTGTTTAGAGGTGTATTCCCCAAGTATTCCATCCTAGATCCATTAGATCTAAGGGAATTCCTTGGGGTGTTGGACAATGTTGGGACAACATTGTTATAAATGGTATCAGAGCATTTTTATATCATTTTGTGACAAGCATATTACTCTCTTACATTGTTATACCTTTGAGGTTTCTTATTTATAGTCCTTCTGGATATACATCATGGTAATATAGGATCACATCCTTGTGTATTCTTCAAAGAGTTGCCTTATGGTAAGACTCTTGTAAGATTTTCATTATGGTGTTGATGTTATAGTGTTAGTAGCCCATGTATGTTGTTCTTGCTAGAGGACATATACAATTGGATCATGATGTTGTCCTCCATTGATTTACTTGTGGTTGAACTAGACACAATTTTATTTCGATATGATTAAGAAGAGTTCTATTGGAAACTTATAAATTATTACTCAAGGAGCTTTCATCTTTGGTCTCTAGTGGTTCATCTAGGATGAATTGGACCTAGTCTTAACTTTAGCCTCCACCCAAATGACATGTATCGAGATGGCATTGATTGGATTGTGTAGGATGTGATATCCTTACACCCCCACTTACCTTAGATATAGTGAGTGTGGAAATTACAAACTAGGATATGTTGGTTCTTGAGTACCTCATGATGGAGGGCCTTTAGACATGTGCTCCTAATGAGCCTTATTCTTGGTGGATCAAGACCATCGTCAATAGACTTTGTACACTTATATTTGTGATTGTATGTTTGTCTAGTTATGTGGGAATGTCTTTCTTTAGCTACATTTCAAGTTTTACGTGCACATCCCTCTCGCAGTGACTACCTTCATTGATGCAAGGCTTTGTGCTCTATGATGGACGATGACTTGTTGTTGGAATTTTTAAGGATGCATTTTAAGACCATGTGTGTCATCCATAAGACCAAATTGTTTTGGTCCCTATTTTAATAACTTCTTATGCTTGGGTATGATTGCCCTCATTACAAATCTTTTAGGTGTTGCATTTTCTCATTTGAGATACTTGTGTTACCCTAGGCTTTATGGCATCACTTTTTTGGTTGATGATATTTGTTCAAGAATTTTGATTTGAAGACCTTCTGGAGCAGGTTATCCCATTGATAGTTCTTATAGAGGCCTCACCTCTTTTGATGAGAGTCTTTCTTTATGGATGCATCCTCTCTAATGTTACTCTTTGTAGTGAGAATTGAATCTTCATTATGAGATCCATTCTTGGCTAGATCTTGGTCTCCCTCATGTTTCAAGTTGAGATAACAATTTTCTAGTGTCCATGCCTCTTGTGAATTTTTTGAGATTTTGATCCTAGTGGGAACCAGTGTCAATGACTGGGAACATTTGTTGTATGTGAATCTTTGGAATTTTGGGAGTGTTTCAGTTCTCTCTTTCTTGATATGCCTCATGATAAATTATTTTGTGTGAGTGTATCTAATTGATCCATCAAGTTTTGCATGATTTATCTCTATGGTGTTACTAAGCCCTTACTCTCTATGGTGTTGTGAAATTGATATTTCTTTGTTATGTGATCATGCTTGATGGTTCTGTATGAGGCTGATGTGCAGATCATGTTCCTACTAACTCTTCTATTTATAAGCTATTGTCTTAGCCTTATAGGCAGCATAGATACAAAGATGCAGTTAGTGGTGGCCTTAGTTGATTTTGTGAGCACTATGTCTATGGAAAAGATAAGCACTCTTGAGACCTTCATGAATTGGTTACATGGTCTCAGAATCCTAACATTAGGTTGTGGATTTATTAGCACACTTTTTGTGATGAAGTAGCTTATACATCATGATTTGTTTGCCTCTCAATGCTAGGTGGGCACTAATAGAGGATGGTGGTCCATCCTAGATCCTACAGATATTGGGTTAGTAGATGGCATAGAATAGTATCCTTGGTTGTGCCAAATACAAGTGGTCTAAGAGTGGTCAATGGTCTGAGGTCTCACTATGATGGGTGATGGATTCTTAGATGGCATTCTACATTATTCAATCTTTGTGTTCGTGTCCATGTTGATTTGCTTTCGATGGCAGTCTTGTAGTGGGTGCAATGCTATAGTTGTTCATGTACGTGTAGAGACAGATAGGTTTTTCTCAAAATAGCATGATGTAGCTTTGGTGTTTCTCCTAGTGGCCTAAACCTTCAGCTTAGGATGGGCTTGGGTAGTTTGTCCTATAGCCTTCTAGGCTTGGGTAGCATTCCCAAATGTCATGTATTATTCTTACCAAATGTATTCCTACCTTTGAGTATGAAATATTGTAATATTTTGATGTATTTAACTTCTATAGATCATGCCAACAGAAGTGCTAGATGTTGTTTTCCTATGTGGATCAATTTTCCTATTATGGTAGGCTTATGCCACACCCTATGACAAGGCTAGACTTGATGTATGATATTTCCATGTGCTTTTTCTTGAAGCACCTTCTTTCTATGTTTTCAAAGCAACCTTTGTCCCTCAATATGAGATCTTCTAAAAGCTCTATGGAAAATCCTATTTTGCAAATACTTTTGTAATAAGGAGCCCAAGGCATGTTCTTGTCCATGATGCTCTCAAACTAATGCTTTTTATTTTGGTGATCTTGGCATGCCATGATGGTATGTCCTTTGGTGATCATTCTTGAGATAAGATAAGTTGTGGAACTCTTCCTTCTGGGTTTCTTGATTGGCAGAAATCTTATTCGCGAGTGATTGATGGTGGAATGTAGCCTAAAATTCAAATAATTTGTTCAAGAAACTTGATCTTGATAGTGGATGGTTCATGATGGTTATGTAAATTACAATGGCAGACCAAATATTCAAATCTGAGGTGATGTTGTCATGACCGACTATGTTGTATAGATGTGTTTTGGGTATCAGTACCTAGACTCCTTCTCCCATGGTTGGATGTGATTTTTGGGATAGTTTTTGTAAGCATTAGGATGATGATCCATCCTTGAACAAATGGTGATATAGTTATGCAAATCATTGATTTCTCTTGGATGCCCTACATGGTGGACCTCTATGTGCTTAAAAACACTTGATCCTGCACTCCCATGACTTGGGGCTTATGGTGCTTTTATGGTCTCTAGTGTGTCACCCCACCTCTCTGGCATATTGTTGATTATTTCAATGTTCCAACCTCTATGGTGGGATAGCATGACCATGAACTCTATTTCATAGTGATTCTCTAGCCATATGATGTGGTCCATTTTTCATTTTGATGGATACCTTCTTTAGTTTCCAATAGAATAATGTGGGTTGTATTGAGATAGTTGTTCTTCTATATGGGATTCAAAAGCAGTTGATGTTTGGGACTTGTTCCAAGTAGTGATTCTAAGTGCTTGAAAATTTTGAGACTAGTTTTCAGAGATAGGATATTGTTACCACATGCAAATTCATGAAATCTCCTTTGTGAGACCATGTGATTGACATAAACTTAATGCATATACCTCTCTTCTTGTAAGCAAGGTGTGATCTCATGTACAATCTCTCAATTTTGGGGTTCTAGAGGGACTTCCTTGTTGGGGTTCTCTGGTAGACCTTCCTTATTGTAAAACCATTGTTTTGACTTGGTAGTTGATGTTGATAATGCCCATTCCTTGTGATTTCAAATTGTCTCAAGGACCTAGTCCTCCTATAAGCAACCTATTCTTGATCACTCTCGAGGTTGTTGATTTGTATATGATGGTAAGCGGCAGTGATATGGCCTTTTCCACCACAAATGTTGTAAATGGAATGGACTAGAGCATATGAAATGAAAACCCAAACCTCCTATGGTGAAATGAAACCCCTATTTGGGAAATTTTGGGGGATGAACTCATTGGCTTTTCAAGTCAAGCTTTGAGATGGAATTGAATGTGGGTAAGACTTATGAATCTATGTCTTCCCTAAACTGCTAGTAGTTGGACAATATGATTGTGTTGGTTATGTGGACTACTTTGGTGTGTACCATGGCTATGGTGCAGCTAACTTGTTGTCCCTACCTATGAAAGGAACCTCCCCATGAGGATGTTCCCTTCCAATTCAAAAATCTAATGAGATATGTTGATCAAGAGCTACAGTCATTCCTAGCATGGCAAGAAAATTCATATTCTTGAAACCTAGATGTTCCCTAGAAAATTCATGATAGTAGTTATCCTTAGAGGTGATTCTACATGCTTCTTTGAACTAAGCATTCATAAATCAATGCTTGTCCCACCTCTCAGAGTGGGAAGGAGAAGTTATAAGATGCAAGTGTAGCTAATCCTTTCCCATAAACATGACATAGTGGTTGTAATGGACCATGTAGAAGTAGTTGACATGAAATGTGTGGATGGAGGACTATCTTGAGGTTGGCTATTCAACCCATCCTCCACTTGTTTAAGCACTCAAGTAGGTGTTCTCAATGTTAGACATACTCAAAGGATGTCAATTATAGACTAGGATAGGATGCTATGATAGCCTCATGGAGAAGTTTTCCAAGTAAATTTTGGACCTTCTCTTTCTTTGTGAATATGGGATATAGTGTTGGATGATAACAATAAGGATTGTTGTGCTTGTATGTCTACAAATGGCAAGGTCAAATTCAAGAGATCTGCCTTTGTACCTTGTTTCGAAGGTAGATCATGCTCAACTCCCTTCCTACTAGCCTAAATAGATGTTGATGCATGAAAAGAAAAGAAAATATGTTGATGGTATGGTCATGGAAATCCAGTCCATTGTTGGCTAGACTAACAAGACCCCATGGGTCTTGATGCCAAAATTAGAACCTAGTATTTTGGCAAGCTTGAGTTGCTTGCTGAGACATGGCTCTTTTGGATCATGTCCTCTCTTTTGGATATGGTTTCCCAATCCATCACCAGGGTTGAAAGTGGTCTTCGTGAGCCTTCAAAATCAATAAAAAAAAAAAATCAATGGGTGCCAAGAAGCCATTCAGGATGGAACTAAGCTAGACTTGTGGAAGAAGAGTGCATCTTCTTACATATGTATGGGTCTATGTAGGAAAACAAGTCTCTAGACTTAATAAGGGACAAATCTAGGGGATGCCTTAGAGATGTTGACCCTTTGGGTTGGACTTATCCCTCTTGTCATAGAGTAGGGAAAGCTTTTGGGTTTCTCCAAGTACCCTTTGCATTTTATGCAAGGCCTTAGATAGAAGGATGTATCAGGTGTTGGGGTTGGTACCTTCCTTTAAGCCTGGCATCAATTGAGTTGAAGGACTCCTTGGAATTGACAAAGCTCCAAACCCATACTTGAAGCATACTCTTGAAGCTTATCTTAGGCTCTACTTTGAGGGTGTTGCTTCTTTTGTGTAAGGGAGGATTGTGATAGAGGTCCCAAGTCTCTCCCCATATTTTAGGGGCCATGGAACACTTTGATGTGCCCTTGAGTGCCACTCAAGTGTTAGAAAACCCATCCCAGCTTAGCAGTGCCAAGCCAATAGTAGGACTCCCTCCTGTTGCATCCTCCTCTAAGTTCTCTTCATACTACCCTCACTTGGAGAACTACATGGCCTTGATTTTGCTGTGGTTGCAGATATGTAGGCATCAAGATTGGATAGTTTTGGTGCAATGCCTTGCCAAACCTTATACTTGATCATGAGGGGTCTAAAGGTGAGGCACCCTTTGTAGATACATTGTCTACAAAGGTTGCTTATGTACTTGTTTGCTAAGTCCTTGTTTCGAGTTTAGAGGTTCTCCTTGAGGTGTATTCTCTTTTGTTAAGAAGTTGTTACACTGCATGCTCCCTTCTAAGGGTTGCTTGCTTGTTTAGAGGTGTATTTTTTAGGTCATCTACCCCAGATCCATTAGATCTACCATAATTCCTTACCGTGTCAAACAATGTTGGGCAATGTTGTTACAGTTATGGTGTCTTTTTACCATAAATATAATTAGAAATTAGAAAATAAAAAACGATACTAGAAAGTATAAAAATGCAATTTCCAGAGTCATTTTTCAAGCTTATTTCGACCGGTATTGTTCAACGAGTTCGATATCAGGATCCGCTAAACTGCGAAGGAGCTCGCAAAACCCTTACCTGAGGTTTTTCGACTTTGCTCGTCTGCCAAAATGGACAAGAATGTACTTGGGGATTTGAGCGGTCTGTCCGCGGAAGATCAGCAGAGAATGATGAAGATGATAGAGCAGCTACAAGTTAGGGACAGGCAAGGCTTATCCTCTGGCTGTTCCTTCCTCTTTTTTTTTTTGTTTTTTCCTCCTTTGGTGGTTGTGTGAATCGTACTTCACTCCTGCAACATTCATTCGTCTCATTATTTTGTATAAACGGTAAATGAAATTCGGATATGTAGACAGGCTTGGAGTTTGTTGCAATGCATTGGCCCCTTTTTACTCAGGCATGTGTAGGCTCGACTTAACTATGAGGGGTGGACCTGTCCGGACTCAGGGCAGGCTTCCCTGCCAAAGTAGTGCATTGAGTATTACAACTATCACTGTTTTTGTACCTGTTGTAGGCTATTTTCTTGTTTGAATAACAATGTAGTCAGAAAAAGGATTATTAGATCGAAAACACAGAGACAATTTGAGCAGTAGAGAATCAGAGTGGAGAAATGAAAGAGCAAACCACAAAATTCATGTGGAAGAATTCTGTTTATTCCAAAATTTAGTAACAAATTATCATAATCAAATTTTGAGCATTCAAACAGTATTATTCAAACAAAGTCATATAGCAGTATGAGAAATACGAGCGTTTATTTATTTGAAAGGCAAAAACAGATTCATATTTCTTTGATGAGACATGCTCAGCAACATGATTATTTAAATATTATTCACTTTCCATTTGTTTCTGGAAAATCTACAGTCTGATTTCAAACTTCTGGAGAAAAATCAGACATTATTTAGATATCAATGGCTTGCAAAGGGATGAAATCACAAAATACAATCATACAGTGAGGTTGTAAAGAAGTGGCATCCAAAGATAAAAGGCACTGTGCTCCTGAGGAAAGGACTGAGGACAGAAAGTAAACCTGCGTGTGTGACACTTTATTTATAAGAACACAATATGTCAAATTTTTTTAAGTCAAAAGGGCAGATGAGCCTGCCGGAACTTCACCCCTATAGTTAAGTTGAGCCTGATTACCCATCGAAGCTTCATATATAATGCACTGAGGATATACAGGAAGGTACATATACATCCCATATTTTATCAAGGTTACTGATGCTATTTCTTAAAATTGAAGACTTCTTCATTATACCTGAGCCAAATAGAGTAACAAACTAGAAATAGTAGCTTCTAAACCTGTTAAAGTGACCTTTTCAAGCGTTTGTGGAAATAGAGAGCATCTGCTAGTAAAAGAACATTTTTAGGCATTAAACAATAATTAGTAATGCTTTTTCCCAATGTTTTTACTATTTCATAGTGGATCAATATGTTTGACAAATTTTCGATGTTGTCCTTACATATTGGACATCTGATACCAATTTTCAATGAAGTTTATCAAGTTTAGTATGCATTGCATTTAACCAACAAAGTTAAACAGATAGAGAACATTAGAGTTCCCGCTGTCTTATCATGTCCAAATACATCTGATATTGCCAAAATTACCCTACGTTGTACATCACTATTCATTTGGTTGCCCCATTAATGAGCTGTAATATTCCAGCTTAAGACAACACTTTTCCTGGACATAGCCTTTATCAAATTTATCAATCTCATTCATCTACACCTGCTATCTGCACTTGCTTTCTATGTTTTTTTAACCATTAAACAGGGATAGCCACAAATAGTTTAAGGGTAAAGTAGTATTTCAGCGTTTTCAAGTGTTTTTTTTTTCAAAAATTGTTAAATGCAATTTCTAAGATATTAAAAACATAAAGTTTTCTTTCTTGGAAGTTATCCATGAAGCCTTGTAGATTTCCATTATATTTATAAGGTTGCAGATTGAATGTTCAGCAGTTTTTAAGAAATGAATAATCATCTACAAACTGGAAATCGGTCCATTTTGAAATCTATAAGTCAGTTAATTCTAGTGATATATCCTTTTTTCAAGTTACTGATTCTCTCCATAGCCAGTTTTAAACAGGAGTGGGGGCGTAAGATTCCCTTGCCTGACACTCTTTCCAGCATCGAATTAACCTTCTTTATATTATGTACAAGACTTGTGTGGTTAATAATGTGCCTAGATTTCTTAAATCTTGCTTGAATTTTTACAAAAAATCTTATTTCTTGAGCAACATTAACTTCACAGTTATTGTGTAATGACACGTGAGCAGCTGGAAATTAGAGGAGGGCCATTTGATTAAGCAGGTATGAAGGACAAATGTTTTTGATTGCCATTTTTAAATGTTACTAAAGAATAGAGATGTCACATACCCTTATGGAGAGGATTATAATGAATTCCTTGTTTTATGGAAGGGACGTTGGCCTTTGTCAGCTGCATGGTTGTTATAATCATGTTAGGAGAACGTAAATTGTTTGTCTCATTCATTACCCAATTCCTTACGTTCTTAGCTATTCATTTTCAGTAAAGGGCTTCTTTTATTTATTTATTGGACAGTATATAAGATTCTGTTCAAGTGCCACAATAAACATCTTTATGCATAGTGTATAGCATCATGTGATTAATTTCCTTAACACACACATGTGTTGTGTTCTCAGAATCAATAGGATGATTACCTGTCCTCTCATCGTGAATTTAAATTTAAATTTTGGTTGTATAGTTACTTGAAAATTTTCTTCTTGCTAGGTTGGCCCAAGATTGCAGCCTTTGATAATTGGGTCACTAGTTCTTGAATATTTTCGTTCCCTGGATTAGCTTATATACAGACATTAACATGAAGGGAGTAGTGTAGTCACGGCTTGACAGTTCGTTTTTCGGATTGCACCTTAAGTCTCTAGAACAGTTTTGATAATGTGAACCTTGAGTTGGTGATTTGGGAATTCCTTTTCTCAGTTTTTCTGTAGTTTGGTTGCATGTGCCTGGGTAATTTCATTTGCCTTTTAAATCAATTCCTTTGCCATAGTGTCATTGATACAAGTACAGAAACATTGCAAAATTCTTTAAATAACTTTTTTTTTCAAAGAATGGGCCTGATATTTGAAATTTTGATAGTAAAAATATAAAAATGGTAAGGATATGATGCTTGTGACTTATTGAAAGGAATGGCCAGGGTTTATGTGTTATATAGTTGGCTTGATATTATACATTTAAATGTATTGCTAGTTTCTTACCATAGTTTCATAGTATGAAGCTTTTTCACATAGCAATTACCTCTGCACTTTATTTTCTTCTCCTGAAACCATGAAGTTACTGTCTTGTAAGATGTACTATTGGAACTGTATTCTGCCGGATGCAAGTTACAGGTTATACGAAAACCTACTATTGTTAATTGTTTCGAAGTTGTCCTGTTGCTAAACTTTTACAATTTTCTCTCATTTTCAGTATGAGGATGTACAATTCTCTGGTTGAAAGGTGTTTTAACAATTGTGTCGATAGCTTTCGTCGGAAGACTCTCGATAAGCAGGAAGAGAGCTGTGTTCAACGTTGTGTAGAGAAGTTTATGAAACATTCTATGCGTGCGGGGATGAGGTTTGGTGAACTTATGCAAGGGAATCCAACACCTGATTAAGTCACAATTTGTCTAAGGGCAAAATTTAAGATTTCACGCAGATGTTATAGATGATTGAAGAAACAAAATAAAATTGCTTTTTCGTTTTTTATTTGTTCATTGATGGAGCAGACTAGCATATTAATGCTCAACAATAAGAAATTTTGAATGTTGGCTTGGTTACCATAAAGCAAAACCACTCCGGTGATGTGGTTGGTAGCTTCAGGCAGAAATGCATCACCAAGTTTTGTTTGCTTATGTAGGCAGAACTCATATATACTTCTAATTCACTAGCAATATCAATGCAGGTTCTAGCAACCAATTTAAACTTGCATGTGATGTGCCTTATGAATTCACTTTTCTTAATTACATGACAATGATTAGGCAGCTAAGTGCTATTTTGATTATTAGATGCAAAAAAATGGTTTTAATTTTATTCCTAATAAACTATTTGACATAGTTGCTGCAAATTAATTGTGCTACGCTCTCATTCCGTTTGCAGTATGAATTTTCTGCATCTTTGGTATTGTGTAGGTCTATGATGTGGTTTCCATAATTCTTTAATAATTTGGAGTCTTATGATGCAATTCTGTATCCTTGAATGATAATCAAATCTCTGTTGTTGTATTCATTTTATAAGAAGATCAGAATCATAATTTTCTGTCTATTCATTTCGAGGTCCTATCAAAGACTCGAGACCATCATTTACTTTTTTGGCTTTCAGTTGAGCAGAGCATTATGCTAGCGTGTTTTATCGTAGTCTCAACGGTTCACTGCATCTAATTTTGAGAACCGGTATTTTTAAAGATGTATTTCTATCTGCATTGTAAAAATATTAAAATGCTATGTTGGGAATACAAATAATTATTTCAGTTAGCAAATTCTATTAAAAGTCGAACTACAATTATCAGGAATATAGCGAGCATAAACCATTTGGTTTAGCTCTGAGTATCCTTTTTTCATCTTAGCAAATGTTTTAAAATATACGGCAAAAGGAATTTCTTTGTTGAAGAGCATTCGAGGTTTTTTTTTAAATCGGTTATAAAATAATTTGATGGTTTTTATTTAAATTTTCATTAGCGATGATATATTGTTCTGCAATGCACATGCAATTATGATTGTACCATGTAAAACCTGTGGCTCTACTTGCAATGAGTAGATTCAATTTATGAATTAGTATTCTTATTGATAAGTTATTTTTCTTTCAGAAGTTTACATGTTGGATATAATTCAGTGAAACATAAATAGAACATCGTATATTGTAAAAACATGTTAACTAGAGCTATACTTGCATTCTTATATGATATGAAGCACTAGTTCAAATTTTCCAATTGACTGCCTAACTTTGAAGGTGGAATCTCTTTAATATTATGATTATAACCTGTTCCTTTTTTTTCTTAGCTCTATTTATCTCTTTTGATAAGTTTTTCCTTTTCTATTTTACTACTATATTACTATTCTCTCTTTTGTTAAGATATACATTTTTCAATTTAACTATGTAACTTTGAAGATGGAATACGTTCCTTTTTAAAGTAAAAAGAGGGTCCATTTACTAATATTGTGGTTTGAACCCATTTATCTTTTTTCATCACTCAATTTTTTAAATAAGATTTTCCTAGGTTAAGTATGTAGCTTTCAAGGTAGAATATTTTCTTCTTCCTTTTGAAAGTGTGAAGATAAAGTGAAAAAAGGCTCCTTTTACTAATGTTGTGACTAGAATAAGGTGTTAGCTTATTGGTGACTTGGGCATGAAAACCCAATGAATAAGTTTGATCCAAGGTGACTGTTATGGGGAAAAAATGATTGAAGTTAAAATTTAGCTTCGTAGTATTGGTTTTGTTTATTAATAAAATTTGACATTTCCCTATTAAAAAGTACTTATATCAATATTAGATTTAATCATTTGTTTTTCATCTTCTATATATTTTATAATAGTTTTTATTTAAATGTGATGAGCGGCAAAGTAGATCTTATGCCTAACCATACAAATCACAAACATTTACTTGTGATAGAATCAATATTTTGTAGATTGAAGTAGCATGGTACCTAGACAGTTAAACATGATTACAAGTCCCTATTTTCCCAATTACACATGTGGCCCCTAGGGTGTATGGTTAAGTGTAATTGAGGCATATGATTGATGTTGTATGGTTATAATTAAAATATGATTAAAATATTAAACTTAAAATCTAAATTAATCTAAGTACTTAAAGTAAACCTAATCTAGCCTAAGTGATAAACGTACATTCCCACTTGTTGTACATGTTTATTATTGGGATTACCAAATATAGCATTGTTGGGCTAACCAAGCGTTAATGTTATTGGGTTATCAAGCGAACAAATGTTAACTAAGTGCATGTGAAGGTAAACATTAAACTATGTGCACAAAAAGATAAATTGCATCAAAGAGTAAATTCTATAAGTCAAAGCATTGTAATGATATAGAGTAATCTTGGACTTTATTCTCATTCATAAGTGTCCACGTAGAAAGCACTCAAATAAAAACTCTAAACAATTACTTCAAACCATGCTACGAGTACTTGTTGACTATTCTAAATTATGAAATGAAATTGCAAGAGTTTGGCTACAATTATGATTGAAAGGTGCATTTAAAGTAATAAGTAGGTGCTAGTTATAGACTTGAGTAACCCTAGATACATTATATCTACAATGTCATATGAAAGCATATAACATTGTAGCTATGATGTCATTATACCAAGCCAAGACCTTTACTGCCAAGCTAACCCTTCATTCTTGTTGATATTATCATTGTACCTAACATGCTTATCATAATTATATTTCCATTATGCATAAGCTTCTTATTTGCTGGTGTAAAACCCTTGTTTGCAAAAAATTCTCATTGTCCATTTGCAAAAACATTTTCATATATGATCAATGAAGCTATCCTTTATATATATGTGCCCTAAAACTGCTCTAATGAATTGGTTATCAAATCTACTACTAGCATATCTCTATTTTGTAGTAATGCCTAGATACTTATTTTAGGTGTTGATTTACATAGATACCATTGTTAGGATCCATGAACCATAATAGATTTTGGATCATATATCATATTGCTAATATGCATGAGCTTATTGTTTATTTATGAAAGCCCCCATCTCTAGCAAATCCTCATAGAGCATGTGTAGCAAACCCTTCATATAGTTATCTATCAAACTCTTAATCATCCTTGCTATGTTGAAGGAAAAGTTCTACAAAACTACTATAAGACATAAAATTTTTTATGGTATAGAATGATGGCTTATTAAAAAACATTAATTTTTTATAGTGTAGAATGTTAACCTATTAAAAAACATCTTGTGCAATACATATTTTTTGTAGAGATGCATATGCTAAGGTGGATGTTAGGTGTGACTAGAAAAGATTAAATGAACTTTCTTATTAAGAAAAGTTTAGCAGTAGCACGTACAAATGAGATGATTAAGGATAGTCATCTTAGATGATTTGTTCATGTGTTAGGAAGATCAAAGAAAGATTTTATTAGAAGAGGTCACTTTAGTAAAGCCAAAGGAAATCAACAAAGAGATTAGTTCATTATCTTCTTTTGCAAGATAATCTAAGTCACACATGAGGTATCATTATATTACTTTATAATTATTCTAAAGTATAATGTTTGATCATAATTTATTTTTATGAAAAATATTTTTAATGTAAAATTTTTCTTATAAAATTTAGAGGATGTTAGATTGAAAAAATAATGAATAATAATTAACCAATATTCAAAGTATATTAGATCATGAATATAGAAGAGAGAATATAAAGAAAAATCTCAACAATATTGGGGATATATTTTTGGATTTTTATCCTTATAACTAATCTTGAAAAATATTTCCTCTAGGTAGAAAAATGATCAACCCTTATCCTTGTTCAAAAGCACTCTTATAATTTTTCATATCTTACTAAACAATTTTTTGTACAGAAAAGAATAGTTAAACTAAAACTAAAATTCTATTGCATTTGTAGACCCTTTGGATATATTAGATAGTAGGAATATACATGCTATAAGTTTTCAAAATATCATTAAGAATATTACCAAGTATTTCTGGTAACATTTGAAATAAATTAACTAGATCTGCAACTATAATATTGTATCTTTGTCTAATGTACTTTAACATAGGAAATTACAAAAAAAATGTGATATTCACCTTTAATGCTATCTATATTACACAATAAATTCACTCTTCATTCAACTCTTAAATGATGATATCCCATTCATGCTTTAGTAATTGTGCATTGTTACTAGTTGTATATAAATATTATGCTTTTGAATTAAGGCCTCCTATGATACTATTCAAATAGAAATGTTTTTTGCCTTATATATTTTCTCAAAGTTTATCGTATACTACTTGTTTTATCAAATTGCAAACTTGTATATGATTAGAATAAAGAATGTACCCTAGAATATTCCATTATTAAGTCATATAACTCCCTTGTGAAGTCATCCTTTATCATGGGTTTATACCATTACTTTTTTAGATTACTTATTCAATGAAGATTTAGAAAGCATATGAGTGTAGACTATGTACTAACAAATAGATTTAATGTCTAACAACATCATCTCTACTTCAAGAAGCATAATATATAATGTATCTATCTTTATAAATTTCACTTCATTGAGCAAAAAAGCTTCTAAAGTTTTCCTATTTATTTCTGGTATTTATTTGATAGAGTAAGGCTCCATACAACACACCAGTAAAGGATAGTAGATTGAAAAATAGTATAATAAAGTTATTTTTGAATATCCCAAACTAGAATACATTCCTTCTTATATTTTCGTTTTAAAGAAAATAATGCTTTCATACTACTTGCAACCCTTTGAGTAATGCATTGATCCCATTTGTAATTACAAGAGCATTCTAGGCTCAAAGATTTATAAGAGAAAATTATGTTCACATGTAAGAGGAATAGTACTCTAAAGAAAAATAAATGCTATAGTTCAAAATAAGAAATAACTTATAATAAAATTTGACAGATAGTTGATTTGACATATTTATGTATTATTTTATTCACTACAATGACATTTCTATACATTATAGATGCCTTCATAATATTAATATCATTGCTCTAGAATGCATATGTATTTCCTTATTAACAACCATAAAATTCCATATTAATAACTAGAAAGAGTAGCATCAAGGCTTAAGCAAAAGCTATAGAATGTTTCTAACAACAATGCTAGTCCAAGATTCCATTAGTTGAAGAAGATTTTTAACCTCTAGCAAAGTACTACTAGCTTCAAACTTGACTTGAAAAATAACAAGTTAGATAATGTTAATTTTTTAAGTATAGTAAAATCATAATGAATAGCTACATGATTGTAAAAAATAGCACATATACTTTTTCAAATAGCATGCAAAATGCAAGAATGTAAGCACTTCCAGATAAAAAACAACTCTTTAAAAAGGGGAGAAGCATCTCTAAAAATAGTTTCTTTCCAATAAGGAAAGAAATCGTTGATACCAAGAGAGGTCCATACATGGAAAGAATACAATCATAAGAAAAATGAATAAACTTATTAGCTAAATTTCATATTATATGTTTAGGTTTTAATACATCCAAATATATTAGATGTCTTTCAATAGGAAGACCTTACTAAAGAATATACCATATGAAATTCTTAATTCTAGGAAGATAAGAAAGCTTCCAAAGTCTTCTAAATCTAATATGTCATCATGTTTTGAAATCAACAAGTAACCAAAAATTATTGCATCTAGTAGTAATACAAATACTTGAGTTTAGAAAAGAGTATGTTTTGGGAGTGTTATAAGAAGAGAAAGAGAACTCCTTCATCCACCTAGGACCAACAAAAATTGATTTAGAGATGGCTATAAAAGCAATAAGACCTTCAAGCTACTAAATGATACTTAAGAAAGTATTTCTCATGCAATTAGAAAAAGTATATATAGCTTTAAATTCAAGGGGGATATCAAATTAAAAATAAAGAATAATAATGTTAAAAAATTTTGAGCACATTGAATCAATAAAGAGAGAGTCTAAAGAAAATACCTAACAATTTTGAGAATGCCTTTTTCAGATTTTCATCTTTACAACTAATCCTAAAAAATATCCTCTATGGAATAGGAAAAGAAGCAGGCCTTTCTCATTGATTATGTAAGCATAGTAAGGATATAAAAAGAAAACCTTGTTCAAATCAACAAGAAGCTAATTGAGATATTACAATAGTAAGAGGTAGATAATAAATAGGCAAACATCAAGGAGAGATATCATTCATGACATTGAAGGGAATTTTGATTTTGCTAAAATGCTATAATTTACTAATATATTGACAAGCTTTCCAAATTTGATTAATTACATAAGAATGTAGCTGTAAAAAAAAGAAAGAACATAAAAACCAATTACAAATAGAGGTACCTTGCCAAATATGTTTTTGTAGGAAAAAATTACTCAAGCCTCTTTAAAAAATAATACTCCAAGTACTGCTATGATGAAAAGAGTTAGCAACCCATTTGATAACCAAAACTAGACCCTAATGATAAGTGTTAAGAAGACCTAATCCTCTTTCCCTTTTTGGTCAAGTAAAAAAATTCCAACCAATCCTACAAAAGCCTTTCTTTTCATTGTTACTACTCAACAAAAAATTCTTGATGAATTTTTTTGGCTTAATATAAGAAGATCTTGTAGGATCCCAACAGGATAAATGATAAAAATGAGTGGATAATAACATAGATTTGCAAAATAAATATTTACTTATCATAGTAAGCTTTTTCTCTTTTCATTTACTAATTTTTTCCTAATTTTTTCAAAGTAAAATCCCAAATACTTTTCAAAGTATCCCCAAAAGAAAAGAAAATGCCCAAGTCTTTAAAAATTTCCTTTCTAAAAATAATTATCTATTCCTTATTATGTAAAAGAATTTTTGCTAATTTATTTTTAGCCCAGATAATGTACAATATTCATCAATATACTTGAATAAATGTATAAGAGAAATTTTTTCATTTCTCATCATAAAAAGGAGCCCTTAACAAAGTACATATTTAGGAGTTATTTTTGATACTTGGCAATAATAATGTACTAATTATAATAAAGGGCTTAATAAAGAAAATCAATAGCAAGTTGATAAAATAATTTAAGTCAACAATGGAATATTGTATCTATGATATCATAGACTTGCTTATGTCATTGTAGATATGATGTAGTGGCTTTTGGTCTCCACTATAAATACCAATCCATCATTGCATCAAAGCAAGAACTTTGATCCAACACTTAGGCAAATTCTTGCAGTTTGGTTTTGTGATTTTACACTTAGCAATTTAGTGAATGCCTGCAATGTGGTATTAAATAGTTGTATGGAATCTTTGTTTGAGTAAATTATTCTTGGGCATAGTTCATGGCAAGAAATAAAGATCAAGATTGTTTTCCACTATTGTAGCATTCTACTTCATTTATTTACTTTTACTTAGTTCATTTTTCTTACTTAGTTTAATTTTACTTTTTAGCATGTTTACTTTGATTGAGTCCTTTATATTTTTTAAGTACTTTACTTTCCCAATGTCCTTAGCAAGGTGATATAACTATGACTGGTTTCAAGCATTAAGTGTAATTGTTTGGTAACCTAATAGTAACTTTGCTTAATTTTCTCAGTACTAAGGTTACTTGGTAATTTGAGTAATGGTTGTATGATCCCAATACATGAATGGTAAAAAAGGAATAGATACTTATCACCTACAGGCTAGAATGGTCTTTTTACTTGTATTACACTTAGGATTAGATTCTATTACTCTATTTCAACCATGTTTACACTTAGTCTTATTTTGAGTCAACAACATCAACCTATAATATGCTTCACCAAGAGTTAAACCATATAACTTGGAGTTCACTAACTCAAAGTGGGAAGATAGAGATTGCAAAATGAACCTCAACTACTAGTGTATCTTTGTGACTTGTATGGTGGAGTTTTGGAATACCCAACAGCTTATCATTAGCATCATTATCGGGGATGTGTCAATCTTCGATAAGTAGTTGAGTTTACAAAGTTTGTTGTATTAAGAGTCATTAAGCAAACTCTTCACATTTAAAGCAATTTTTTTTTCCAAAGTACATACTTAAGGATTTAAAAATTTAATATGTATTTTACAAATAAGGAGAAATTAATGGCATCATCAAGGCACAAATTAACTACACCACTATAGAAAAGGAGTTAATGGCCATGGTGTATGCACTTAAAAATTTTAGATATTATGTGCTTGGTCATCCCATTTATGTTCACGTGGATGATAGTGTCATTAGATTTCTAATGAAAAAAACAATGATTAGTCCTAGAGTTGTAAGATGACTTATTATCTTACAAGAATTTAACATTACCATGATTGATAAGAAAGAAATTGAAAATGTGGTATTAAATCATTTATCTAGACATAGATGGGAACTCCCAAAGTATGTTGAACTAGTATCAGATTAATTTTCTGATGGAAACTTATTCACCAAAACTGCAATGGTTGTAGACTCAACAAAGGATTTATGGCTTACTAATTACATAACATATATCACCCAACAAGAAATTCCTGTTGAATGGGACAAGAAATATAAATAACAGTTCCTCCACAAAGTAAGAAGATATATGAAAATCAGTGGAAACCTTTATAAGAAATGCACTAATGGGTTGATCAAATAGTGCATTCTAGAAGAGAGTTAGTAAAGAGTCTTACAAGATGGACATGAAGGATCATGTAGTGATAATTGAGGACAGAGAGCTTAAAAGGGGTGGATGAATAAGTTCCTCAAAATGCAAGCAACACCTATTACAGAAAACATAAGAATTACATGGTTTCCCAACTTGGATAGTCCACACTTTGTTAATTCCAAAATGTGATTTAGAGGACACCACAACCTTTACAAAGTTTAAGCTTCACTAAGGAGAGTTTCATTTGTATAACAACTCTCAACCCTGCAAGATCCCAACAAGCTCAAGAGGGGTTTAAAGAACCCTACAACCTATACAAAATAGAGCTCCACTCCATAGTGTTTTGATGTAGCAAAACAAATCAATCCTATAGGATCCCAACAATCTTTAAAAGGATAATGTATGAAGCACATCAACCCCTTAAGGTAGCAAGAAAAGAAAAGAACCATAAAGAGAGAGTGTAACTAAATTTACAAATTCCTTGTACAATGAAGAATAGTTCACAACAAGTCTAATAAATGATGTGACAATTGAAGTATGCAAGTACAACAACATAAGATAGACAATGATAGCTTTGATTTTAACAATGCTTTCACAATTTCCAAGAGTTTGGAGTCTTCTTATAGCATTGAAGTTTTTAAAAACATCTCAGAACTCATGCAATGGCTATCCAATGGCTAATGTAGATGTCTCCTTCAAGATTGGGACATCTCTTTGAATTCAACCTTAGTTCTAGGGAGATGTCTTCTTCTTGAATGGGACATCTCTGAGGAGAAGTATCTAGGAAGATGTCTTCTTTCAAAAGGAGACACCTCCTATTTTTGGAAGATGTCTTCCTGTGATTGACTTTCTCTTAGCCAAGATGTCTTATGTTTCTTGGAGACATCTTCTCAACATTTGAGCTTTAGTTCCTAAGGCTTTCTCTTATTGATTTATCTTCCTCTCAATCCCTAAAGAATCTTCATGTTGAGCTCTTATTCTTTTCCTATAAATATAAAATCCATAACAAACATTCTTCGTTCTCCATTTTCCTTTAGGTTTTGACATACCAAAAGATCAACAATCTCCCCCTTTTTGGTGATGTCCAAAACTTAAGAAAAACAATTAGTAGTCTCCTAGAAATCATTAAGTCATACATTGTCAATATCACTCATGTCATTAGTTTAAATATACCCATCAAATTCCAAACTACACTAAATCATAGTTATTCATATGAATATAACCATTAGATTCCAAAGTGTACTAACCCACAATCATTCAAGTCATTTTACATCACATCATGCTCACATATTCATAAATGATAGCATAATTATATATTCACAGATGATAACATTTTATTTGGCAATCAAATATTCCAATAATGGCCCACTAATATCAAATATAATACCAAATATCTTCCCCTTTTTGGACATCATTAAAAAGGAGTTGAGTAGAGCAACTAGATAGACAAAGAGAATGCACAATTTTCATCAATATGTAATAAGTACCATAGGAGTTTAGATGTATCTAACACATACGAGATATTTAGATTAGATCAGATCAAGAGATATGCAAGTTTGAGGTTCTTCACATTTTGAAAAATAATTTATGTTATAATATTCATTTATTTTTAGACTTACAAAATGAAAATGTGAGAACTTCTAAGAAGATGTATTCATGATGCTATCATAGAGATACAAACATTTTTGAGCACATTTTGTAACATTTTTTCAGAGGCTTGTCAAACCAAATTCTATTTAGGAGCTACACTCAGGTTAATGACCCATAACCAACTCAAATATAACTAAGCCAAGCCTTCCAATTTATCTACAATAGAAATTAAAACAAAAGGATAATGTCTAAGGTTTGGATATGTAAAGTCATAACCCAGAATAAACCAATAGCACATGACTGTAAAATTACCCAATATTTTTCTTCTTCTAAGGCAACAACTAATACTTAGTAATTTAATGTCAAGAGAGTAAATACATACATATCCAACTTTTAAAAATCAATCAATTGCTCATAAGAGAGATTAAAGGAATACATATCATACTAATTATTTCAACAACTAGACATATCGTTAACAAATTTCTGTAAAGCAATTGATGATCATTTTTAGGTAGAAGAAATTAGTATAAGATGAAAACATCTTTTATTTGCCTTCCTAAGATTTATGTTTTGGAGAAAATTCTTCATAGACATCCAAGAATGGATGCTTTATAATAATCCATGAGGTTTAAGCTCCCCCTACATATGTGCTTATCTTAATATTTGTAAAACCTAGACCTAATTTTCCATAGTCTTAATAATAAGAAAAGTGTAAGCACATATAAAAAAATAGTCTTTCTTAATCATTCAAATGTCCTTTTCCTTACAATATTTCTACAAAGCATGGTCCAAATCAATTATCTTATGATAAACATCCATTCTAGATAATTTTATGTAGATTTTTCTTTTAAGGATAAGTCTTTTTTTTTTAAGAATATGTGAGAAATTTCATGGTTTAAGAGACAACACAAAAGATATCCATAAAATTGTGTTTTCTACAAATATATGCCCTTATAAAAAATAAAGCATTTATAAAGTGACACAATTTCTAGCAAGCAAGAAAATAGAAACTTACCATAACTTACCTTACATGCAATTGAGATACAAAAGACTAATGAATTTTAAGATGAGGTTCTCTATCATGGAGTACTTTCTTATCTTTTAAATTTATTTCAATAGTTCTTTTGCATGATGACCAAGCGTGTTCATGTTCTTTATGATTAAAAAATTTTGATCACCTTTTGTATCATCCATATTTTTGAGGAATTTTCTAATTTCTCATTCATCTTCCTTTTCTAGTTGCTACTTCCTATAACTTTTTGGCAAGAGCAAGCATCAATGCTATTTTGATCAACATGGGGATAATCAAAATTTTCTTTGCTTGCACAATTTTTATAGATAAATAAAGTGTTCTCCTCATGAATTGGGTTATCAAACCTTATTATGCTTGAGCTGGAGCTTGTATCCTCCTATGAGACTTTTTCAAAATCTTCATTCCTAAGCTATTTTTCATGAACCTCTCCTTCTTGAAAACCTTTGCATTCTTTATCTAAGGGGGCTAGTTGTTAAATCTTAGCCTTTAGGTCTAATATTTTTCCTTTTAATTTGGTATGGATTACATAATATTTTCTATTTACATATTTCTTTATCTTCTTAAGTAAATAATGTAGAATGAGAATTTCTTCTTGTAATTCACTATACCTTTTGTCATACTTAGCTCTTGGTTCATTAGTAACTTGTAGTGAATTTACATTTGTGAGTGCCATGCATATGAGTTGAAAACATTTTGTAGAGGTATCTAATTCTTCTTCACTTTGCTTACAATCATCCCAACTAGCGTAGAAATTGGTCTTTTTCATTTTCATATCAATCCTCTATTTTTGTTGCAACCTACCATTGCTAGGACATTCAGAGGTCACATGGCCTCTTCCTTCACAAACCTAACATTCTATTGAAAAAGCATCAAAATTAAAATTTTGCAAATTCATACCTTTGTCCTTGCCTTTAGAGTTATATTGATTGGGTCCTTGTTGATTGAATCTCTTTCCTTTTCTTGCAAGTAGCTATTGGACTCTTCTTGAAAGAAGAGCTATTTTCTCTTTGTTGCTCACATCTTGCTTACTAGGTTTCTTTTCCTTAGAGGCTGATATTAGGACAATGGGATTTTATTTTATTTCCCCTTCACTTATGAGGTTCATTTCACAAGAAATAAGAGCACTTTGAAGCTCTTCAAATTTTAGAACTAAAAAATCTCTAATCTCCTCCATGGTTGTAACCTCAGGTCTAAATTCCGGTTGGAGTGCTTGAATCATTTTTATTATCACATTACTTTTAGGTAGGTCCTTGCCTATACCCCTAATTTCTACAACTTGATCATTAGCCCTAGAAAAATATTCTTTTATCTTTTCATCTTTCTCATTTTGAGCTTTTCATACTCACTTTGTAAGACCAAAAGTTTGCATTGTTTGACTATGGATGTGCCTCCATAAGTAGCTTCTAGGGGTTCCCAAATTTCCTTAGTAGTTTTGCAACCAACTATCATACTAAATTCAAATTCATTTAATGCATAATATAAATAATTTTTTCTTTGGAATCATGCATAAACTCATCTCTTTCTTCTGTCATCCACTTGCTCCTTGGTTTGAGGGCCTTTGTTGCATTGTTGACTAGTGATGTGTATCCTTCAAGAATGGACTTCCAAACCTCAGAATACATTGAATCAAAGAAGCCTTGCATCCTTGCCTTCCAGTAGGCAAAGTCAAATCCATCAAACATAGGTGGCTTTTTGTAGGATGTTCCTTCCATAGTTCACTCTTGAATGTTGTTGTTGAACATAAGAGTACTAGGCTTTGATACCACTTGAGGACTGAGAGCTTAGAAAGGAAGGATGAATAAGTTCCCCAAATCTCAAGCAACACCTATTACACAAACTACAAGAATTACATGGTTCCCCAACCTGGGTAGTCCACATTCAAAGGGTATATTCCTTGCACACCTTCAAATTCTGTTTCTTCCAAAATGTGATTTGGAGAACACCATAACCTTTACAAAGTTTAAGCTTCACTAAGGAGAGTTTCATCACTATGAAAACTCTCAACCTCGCAAGATTTTAACAAGCTCAAGAGTGATTTAAAGGATCCCACAACTTGTAAAAAATAGGTCTCTACTCTGGAGTATTTTGACACAACAAAATAACTCAATCTCATAGGATCTTGACAAGCTCTAAAAGGATGTGTTCTTACAAGAAGAACATCGACCTCTCAGGGTAGCAACAAAAGAAAAAGAATCACAAGGAGAAAGTATAACTCAATTTAAAAATTTCTTGTACAATAAAGCATAATTCCACAACAAATCAAACAAATGATATGATAATTTAAGTACACAAGTACAATACCATAAGATAGACAATGATAGCTTTGAGGTTGACAATGCTTGCACAATTCCCAAGAGTCTACAGTCCTCTTATAGCATCACAATTTTCTAAAATATGTTGAAATTTATGCAACAACTATCCAATGGCTAATGTAGATGTCTCCTTTGAGATTGGGATGTCTCTCTGAATTTAGGCTTATTTCTAGGGAGATGTCTCCTTCTTGAATGGGATGTCTCTATGAAGATGTTTTCTTTCAAGAGGAGATGTCTCTTATTTTTGTAAGAAGTCTTCTTATAATTAACTTCCTCTTGGCTAAGACATTTTCTATTCCTTGGAGACGTCTTCTCAACTTTCAAGCTCTAGTTCCTGAGGCTTTCTTTTGTTGATTTAGCTTCCTCTCAATCCTTAGAGCATTTCATTTAACTTGTAGTCTTCGTACTTATCCATACGCTCATTTTACCTATGAAGTCTTTTACTTTGATAAACATGCTTCCTTGAGTCCTTTTCCATGATGTGAATTCTTGTCTTGTAAATACAACATCCATGACAAAAATCCTTTGTTCTCCATTTTCCTTAAGGTTTTGACATATCAAAAGGTCAACAGTCACTATGTAGGATGAAGGAAAGTACTTAAATTGATGATGGTAGGTTACTTTGGCCTACCATATTTAGGGATGTACATCAGTTTGCATAGTCTTATGAAAGATGCTAATGAGATGAGGGGCTGACAACTAGAAATAAAGGGTCAAAATAGTGGATGTAACCATTTGAACCCTTTGACATTTTGGAAATTGACTTCATGGACCCCATCACACTAATGCCAAATGGAAAGTCCTACATTATACTAACTATTGATTATTGCACAAAGTGGGCAGTAGTAGCTATAGTGAAGGATTGCATAGCTAAAACAAGTGTCAAATTCTTTTAACAAAATGTGGTGAATAGATTTGGAGTACCACACATGCTTATATATGATAATAGAACTTACTTTATGGAAGTTACATTTAAAAATATAATAAAAAAACTTGAGGTAAATCACAAACTAACTACACCATATCATTTCCAAGAAAGTGATCAAGCAAAAATAGCTAACTAGGAAATCACAAGAATATTAACTACAACAATTAGTTGTTATACGAAGGATTGGAGCACTAAACTTAATGATGCTCTATGGGCATATAGATCAACTTGGAAACTTCCTATAGGGTATTTCGCGTATGAGTTAGTTTATAGTAAACTACATATGTTATTGATCCAAGCAGAACTCAACATCCTTTCCACTACAAGTACACTTGTTCTTGATTTAAGCTTAGCTTAAAGAGCTCGCTTAATGAATCTAAACCTCTTAGATGAGAATATATTAGTAGCTCAAATGGATAACAAACTTCACAAAAAGTACTCCAAATGTAGACATGATACCAAAATAAGACAAGTGTCAATCAAGCCAAGAAATAACGTCATTTACTATAATTCTAGTCATGTTCCACAAAATGCTATGTTTGAAACCTTCTGGGAGGGATCCTACATTGTCCATGATACATACCAATCCAATGCCTTGTAGATCTATCACTCAATAAACCCATAGAAATTGATCCTTGTCAATATTCAACAAGTATCCTTTTAAAAAAATAAAGTGTTCTATTAATAAACTACTTCCTTAAACTTCTTTGCCAAGTAGTAATACTTCTTGTAGTAGTGGTAGTCTTATAATTATTAGTTTTGAGGTGATACAATACGATGTCACTAGTAAGTGGCATGGACTTGGGTTGGATCTAGGATAGAAAGGCTAATGATTACTTAATAATATTCTACACATACCTCATTATGCCTATGGTTGGACACCTTGTGTTCCATTTTTTGCAATCCCTGCTACTTTCATTCACATTACTATTATATAAAATTATACTCTAATTTTTTTATATAATGTAGTATTATTTTCTCATTCAAGTGATACTAACATGTATATTTTGGAAGATTGGTATGTTTTACATTCAACTCCTTGAGTGCTTATGGACACTTGTAGGTTTGGTTATACAAGAGCACTAAGAGCTAGAGCCTACTTTGGGGAAAACCTAGTTGTATAACTCTTATGTTTTATACCTGATAACCAATCCTACATCCTCTTGTGCCTCTAGAATTCTTAAACAATCATTTTTACTATCCTACACACTCATATCTAATCATAGTTTTAACAAGTCCTACCAACCATCTCCTATAGACTTCAGTAACTTACTTTGCCTAAGATTTCTTCTTTCATATACTTTTAATGATAAATTTTCATATTTTGAGCATCTTCCGTACTCAAAAATCCTTTAACCCACTTCTACATCTTCTAGAGTATTCATTTCACTTAATTTTGATGTTATAAATTTCTCAAAATCTCAAATTTTTTAGTGGTAACATCATAGCTCCAATGTGTTAGCCCCTACGACATCATAGCTATGATGTCATATGTACGATGTCGCCTCTCCAAAAATCTATATACACACACAATGAGTTAGTAATTTTTCACTCTTCTCATTCAATGCATAGGGAATTCATGCCATTTTTTGCATCCTCTAGCAACCAAACTTCCAAGATTCATAACTTCCTCACCGTAGTTTTGATTTATGTGATTCTTGAACCCTTTTGATCATGGGGCAATTAACTTAGTCATGTGAGAGAGCACTATGCAACTTGAGAAATTTGAGAAAAATTTCTCTATTACCTAGATGAATATATCAAGGGTAAAAACTATAATAACTATTTACATTTTAATTAAATAACCAAGTAAACTTCAATAATTTTCACAAACAACCATTCTAACATACATAAATAGGAAAATAACCATTGTGAAAGGTCATAAAGAACTAACTTATTCATAGCTCATTAGAAAATATAGCAGTTATGGATTTCTTTTGGCAATTTTTTTAAACTATGCAATCATAATAAAAGCTAGAAAGTAATAATAAGGATAAATTTTGATCAAACCCAAGAACCCAAGATAGGGTCATGACCCATTAGGAACTTAAATTCACAGGTAATCCTAAATGACATTTATGATTGCAGATGGCTCCTAAAAGACCTATAGCTGAAGGTACCTCACAACATAGGAGTAAAAAACCCAGAGGAAGGGAATAAGATGGAGAACAAACTTCAGAAGCTGAGCAAGAGGCTTAGTCCTTCAACATTCATCAGCAAATACCCATGTAGAAACATTCTATATAAACTAAAGTTGAAGTAGTGCTAGCTCAAGAGTAGGGATAGTGTCTCATGCTATTAAGAGAGTGTCTCTAGGCTATTCAAGAGAAGTCCATCATGTTCACAATTATTATGGAACTTAACTTTGAACTATTCATGAATTTTGCACTTGCTAATGTTCCAAAGAAACTCCAAGCTTCTTCTCTTTGGCCAACACTATCATGCAGTGATGAATGGTACTTAGGGGAAGTTTATCAATTTTGGAAAAATAAACAAGATGATGCCATAGTTAAAATTGAGGAAATCATAGTGTCCTATTTAGTGGAAGAAATCAAAAAGGCATTGAACATTTCAAATTTTGAAGCAAATATTGCACACCACAAGGTCCAACACTAATGCAAAGAGGTTGTGGTTACGAAGGACTTACAGAATAATAGATGATGAATATAGTGGATTGTCCATTGAGAGGAGGTATACTTCAAGATTGGGACTTATCATATTTTTTCCACCAAGAGATTAAATAGGATTTCCACCTATGTTACAAGAGGAAGTGTCATGCTTATGGAAAAATTCTAAGCAAACATGGCTCATCTACTCTTCCTAGAACTCCAAAGAAGGTTGAAAGAAAATAAGATAGGGAAACTCACTTTGCAATTTCCTTGCCTCATAAGAAGACTATGTAAGTAAGCTAGAACTTTGGATTACACAAATGATGTTGTATGCAATGCCCTTAATGCATGTTATGCCAAGATGTCAAAGCCAGTGCCTTCCAAATTAGATCAATTTAGAAGCCAATAGGCATTGAGGGAGCTACAAGATCCACACTAGCTAGAAACATTCTAGTTATAGGACAAGAAGAACTGGGACCCAATGGGTTTGCACTAGATAGTGATAGAACAACATCAAGTACTATACTATTACAATAAGATTATAGACCTTCTATGATCCATTTATAGTAGATTGTAGATATCATCAATTGGGGGAACAAAGAAGTCTCAATCATGTACCAAATTAGAGATAATCCTAGAAGGCCCATAGTATCATTAGGATCTGCTAGTGGTCAAATATCATTATTTATAGGAGAAGATGAGGATTGAGCACAACAAATACTAGGGAATGCTTCATCTGAAACACCACAAAAATTTTCATGTTATAACCAATCTTCATCATGTGGCTTTCACCCCATGAAACTTGAGGCAAAGCTTCATTGTAAATGTGAAAATTATAACCCACAATGGGTAGTTTCACATAGTTTATACTTTTGGGGCTAAAAAATGCCTCATAAGTGGTCAAAGCCTCATTCCCCAAGTAAAAAAAGTCACATAGTGTCTATATTTGGGCTTGGGAGGGGGTGGCCGGAGGGTAATCAAAAATACCTTTTGGAATGCCAAAAAAGATAATTTGATGGGTTTTATGGGGGGTATACATTTTTCTACATTGAAAACACATCATGTAGGGGATAGATCTCACCTACCTCAAACATGGAAGGATAGAGGTTTTAGAAACTTTTTTTCTTCAACATGGAGACCAAACACACAGCTTACAAACTTTCCTGCCAACCTGGGAACTATTTTCCCTCAGCGTGGAAGTTTCCCCCAACCTGAAAACTTTCTTTTGAATCTAAAAGCTTTTTTCCCTCAGTGTGGATGTTTCCCCCTAGTGTAGAGTCTTCATCCTCAACATGGAAAATTCAATCCCTAAGTGTGGAAGCCACAAAAAGAAAAAATTCATTCATGCATTTCAACATTGACTAGCCACTTCAACAAGCATGGTGGAGAGCTCAGCATGGAAGATTCATCTTCAATGTGGAAGGTGTGCCATAGTTACTATTTATAGTAAATGGAATGGCCATGGGGAAAGCACTTACTATGTATAGCCCCCCCCCCCCCCCAAATTTGGGCACCCATCACACCTAAATTTGTAGCCATTTTTGCAGCCAAATCATAGCCAATTTGCAGCCCCATTCATGGCCCAAAGATCCTATAAAAGCCAACCTCAAACACCATTTACAAGTTTAGCATCTTTTGGCATACATGCAATTTTGTTTTGGGAATTTTCAGCAGGTTCAGCAACTTTTGGCATACAAGCACTTTGGTAGTTCCAAAATTTTTGGCAAGGGTGGCATTATCAAGTAATTTGCATATACACAACATTTTTTACAATTCCACACTTGGGACATTTTCAAGCAATCAAGAGCTCTTGCAAGTTCACATACTTTCATTGTCTTCAACCACAGCATGGAAGCATTGTAGCCTTGAGATTTATGGATTTTGGGTGTCAACATTACACCTCTAGGATTTCTAATCCCTAGCATGGAGCAATTTGGCATCCAAATTTTTCACTTTTCTCACCCCCCAGTAGTGAACCAACTTGCATATTTGAGGTTGTAGCAGTGAAGGAAGGTTTGATAGCATCAGGAATGTCTTAACACCTAAATCATGTAGCAAATCACATCGACTTTAATGGGTTTTGAACTCTTGCATAAGTGAACCCATTTTTTGCCCATCCAAGTACCATTTGTATACATTTCCCTAACTTATTCTTTATTATTTCTCAATAAAGTTTTAAGTTTTAAGATTTATGTTCAAAAATAAATTTTATTTTGAGCATTATTTAGACTTGTTTATATTCCCACATTTTGCATCTCATAAGTCCCTGGTTGATCTACCAAACTAGCCATGGCACCTCGAATTCCATTTCTCTTGCAAAGGCCTTGGGGATTTAGGGTTGGAAAATTGCTATACCAAGGATCCTTGGTTTTTTTCCAGCAATCGAGGTTTTTGATCACAACAACATCCTTCTAGGTTATGCTTGAAATAGGAGAAATAGCCATAGTTTTGATTATGCAACACTAGGATGTAGCAGGAGAAACTAAGGTTATTACTAATCATATCAAGGAATTTTTCAATGTTTTCATTATGCTACCATCAAATATGATTGGAACCAAAGATGTTAAGAAAAGAACTAGAACCTTTATGGTCCTGTAAGAACACGAGGATATCTTGGATCAACTATTGTAGATAGGACAAGTAATGCAAAATCTTTTTGATATTCCTAGAAATATCACTATAGTGCAGTTCGAGCTTATTTCAATAAAGGATAATATAGTAATGGCTAAAACTAGAGCCAATGTAGAAAATGAGGTGTAGAGGTTACAAGCCAAATTAACAACATTAACAGTAGAGAAAAAAGATCTTGCACAATATGTAGCATCAAACTAGCTAGATAACTTTGGAACTAAACAAGTTGCCTAGCTAATAGCCAAAAACATTCAAGTGGAAATGGAGAACAAGAAAGAAACATGGAATGATTTAGTGGATGAAGCATAAACATATGCTCATGCTAAAGCCCTAACTAACTTGGAGGAGAAAAATAAGAAGATTACTACAATGAATATAAGGTTGATTGATATTAAGAAATAGAAGAATGTTCTGGAAGAGAGCATCCATTAACTTAGAGAGCAGTTCATAAGAGTCAACTAGGACATGTGAAATTTGGCTAGGAAAAACCAAACTCTATCAATGAAGGAAGTCCATAAAATCCACTAGAAGTTATTCATTGATATTAGTGCATGGAAAGATAAATCTGGAAAGCATGAAAGGCTCAAAGAATTCTTCAAAGACTAAGTGGGTATGTATAAACAAATGAATAATAAAAATATCTAGATGGCTAAGGCCAAAATTAGCACCATCACAATGTAGACACCTGATTGGTAGCCAATCCTAGATGATCTTGCCCATGTCTATTAATCCAAAGTTAAGAAAAAGGAAATGTAGATTGAAGATCTCATAAAATACATGGGATTAACAAATCCTCATTGTGCTAATCTAGCCATGCTCATAGCAAGCAAACTTACATATAAACTAGAGAAGCAAGTGGTTGTAGTATATGTGCTATTTGAGAGAGATTTTGTAGATAGGATGTACCATAGAAACTACACATTACAAACTTTGAACTTCAAGTAGTCAAGGCTAGCTACTAGGATCAAAAGGACATTGCAGCAAATCTGGCTCACAAAATGATAGATTATCAAGAACTAAGAAAAGTAGCCAAAGCATTCGAGAAGAAAGAAGATGGTTTGTGGCATGGTATGTGAAGGTAAATAAGATGTTTCCATAGTTTTCTTGCCCATGGGAAGTATTGACTCCAATAAAAATCATTGAATTCACTTAGATGACACATGATCCTAGATCAAAAGAGGAGAAACTTTGGACATTACTTAACCACTATTGATTCCAAAAGCCCAATGACAAAGAGAAGAGACCAATGGAGGAGCCACCACCACTAGGAACTTAAAGGCTACTTCAAGCTTTGAATTTTTATTTTTATTTTATTTTTCATGTTTGTCCATCATGCAATGCATGATAATGTTGTAAACATCACTTGAACCACAATGCAACTTTGGTAGTAGAGTTAGTAATGTAAATAAGTCCTAGTATTCATGTATCCAAGTCCATAAATTTTATAAGAAACTCTATAAGGATGAGTTTACAATTAGTCATGGGGGTAGGATAAAATCATTTAAGTTAATGATGAGATATCATATCTACGATATCATAGCCTTGCTTACATCATCATAGATAACAATGTAGTGCATTCTAGTCTTCACTATAAATACCAACCCATTGTCATATCAAAGGAAGAAACTTGGTCAAAGACTTAGACAAATTCTTGTAGTTTGTTTCCATGATTGTATACTTAGCAATTTATTGAATGCTCATTGTGTGGTATTAAATAGTTGTATAGAATCTTTTTTTGAGTGAATTTTTTTGGGACATAGTTCATGGCCAGAAATAAAGATCAAGATTGCTTTCCACCATTACAACATTCTACTTAGTTTATTTTACTTTTACTTACTTAGTTTAATTTTACCTTTTAGCATGTTACTTTAATTAAGTCCTTTACATTTTTTAAGTGCTTTACTTTTCCAACATCTTTTAGTATTGATGAGTGGCAAGGTACCCCTACACTCAACCATACGAAACGAGTGTAGCACGCGTGATCTGGTCAAACTCTACAGACTAAGTGCCTACACGTCCCATGGAACACTTGGGGTTAATTATTCATTGTCTTCCCAGACTTACTTGTAGTTGTCATGGTGTATGGTTAAGTAAGTCCGAGGTATATGATTTTTATAGCTTTTAATGTTTTTCTCCTATGCTATCGAGGTGAAGGGTTGAGAAGCTAACTAACTCTAACTAATGAACTAAGTCTAAACTAACTAGCATTAGCATCTGTTCTCACTTACCGTACATACCCTGAACTATGCAACCGTGGCTACCAAATGCTAATCATTACTAGGATCACCACGCGTAATGCATGTGCTCGAAGTGGTCATACTGAGGTACTTAACTAGGAGGAAAGGGTGAGAGAATCTAATCGCGATGAGCAGCTGATTCCTTAATTATCCGTACACATTCGTAAATGATCGTAACCAAGTCATACTCATGCCACGCTATTGCAGGGTAATAAATGACATGTAGGAAATAACAGGTAAGAAATAACAAGTAATAAATCCTGTTCCATACATTGCAAGGTTTATCCACAAAGCTTGTTTTTATTGCCGTACACAACTTGCGTTTAGGTACAAAGCTGCTTGAATAAAGATCCGTTCACTTGGGGACTCCTACTGTGAGCACATGGAAAATATTCTATCTCTGGAGTCATCAATCTACCAAAGTTGTCCTACTTTTAGCCTCGGATTCAAAATAAGGGGAGTGTTGCTTCTTATTTATAGATTTGGCGGTGGACTGCGATATCACGTACGCGATATCACATACGTGATATCGCAGCTCATGTGAATCACATCTCATCATACCCCAATGACTGAATGAAAACTCATTCTCAAGTTCCTTACAATAATATTGGAAAGGTATGGAATTATTGAGGGGAATGGAACTAATGGGATGACATGTGAACGGATCATCATTACAAGACTTGACAAAAATGGTGTTCATGACAACAAGGGTGAACACCTTATTACAATGACATCAAGCCTTTGTTGGCAGTTGAGAAGAAAGAGAGAGAAAGAAGTGTTGCTGCTGCCAATGCCAAGATTTTACCTTCGTTGTCCATCCGTAAGCACGCCATCGATCTTCCTCCTTGCATAGCTGCTATAGCACGACTCCATTCCAAGTGTTTGCTCCAGATCTGGTCCGTTGTTGTATGATCGCCATCTGCACACACAACATAGTCTTATATTAGCAAGGGTAAATGAATTTCAATGTAGTTAATACCTTGCTTCGGTGTAAGTTCATTGGCTAGGTTGTGGTATGGGTGATATGGATTGGGAGATATATTACTGATGACTACCGAAGGTGTAGGGGTTAGGAAGAAAATCAAAAAACTTGGGGTTAGGAGAAAATCAAAAAAATTAGGCCCCATACCCCCATGACTAATCACGAACCTCTGGTAGCGTTAGAATGGAGAAAGAAAAGGAGTAAAAAAGAGAGATAAAAAGGGACAACTATAGCATCGATGAAATGAAGGTCAAGATGGTAATGAACAAAATAAAATTAATTGCAAAATGTTAAGGGAAAGAACTTAACTAATGCACCAAATAGGAATGTTAGTGGGTCCTCCCCAAAGCAGGCTCATGCCCTTAATGCCTTGATAGACCCACATTTAAAGAGTCCGTAGGCTCTAGAAATGTCTTTTGGAACAAGAGTTAAAGTCTTAATCGGAAGAATTTACTAAAAAGAAAATGATGCATCAACCAACATATACACTAATGATACAACCGACAATGAGGTGAACAATGGAGAGAAGGATGGAGAGAAGAGAATAGAATGGAATCCCAAGAACAAGGTGGTGTATAGCCCCTTGTGTGTTTTATGATTAATGGGACTTGGCAAATCTCATTCCAACTCCAACCTCAAACCAACCACATCCAGTGACTTCGCATCAATGCATTTGGCCTAACCATCCACTTGGGTAACAAGAATGCCTTCTCCACAAGTCACCACCATTCTGATGAAACAAAGGAGAGAATGGGAAGTGAGAAGGGCCTTAGTTAGAGGGAACACTTTTGGTTCCATAACTAGTGCTTGTAGCCCAAGCTTATTTTCTCTAAGGGGTGTGCTTTGAATCCTCACATTCTTTGTTTTTTTTTTTTTGTGTTTTGTGTTTTTATGCGTGAGAACCACACCATGAAAAGACTTCTTATTCTTATTGTCTCAACCTCCGATAATTGGTTAACATCGGAACGACAAGAAAACTCAAGAAGAAAACATCCAAGTACCCAAGAGAAAAACCAACACAAATGCATCAAGTTCCCTTGAAGTTACACCCTTTTCAAACCTTGAGTCCTTCCTTAGTTTGAGAAATACCTAGTCATCGATTCATTAAAGTCCTTAATTAGAAAGGGAACTGTACATTTCTAAGCCAAGAGAGACCATAGAATTTGGTGGATTGATAGATGAAGTGGACTCATTGCCTGCTTGCCATATCAAGAGAACATACCTTAGCGTCAACATTGTAACTTTAAGGTAAAAACCAAACATTAGCAATCAATATGAAAATAGTTCATACCATCATTCCAAACACTTATTGGGTAATGAACTTACATGGTGGATGGCGCGCACACACACACATACACACACACAAGAAATGGAAAAATATAACGATGTTGTAAAACAAAAACAAGAAAAGTTAAAGAAATTTGTAAAACAAAAATTTGAAAAGTTAAAGAAATTTGTAAAACAAAAATGTGTAAAACAAAAACGTGTAAAACAAAAACTTTGTAAAACAAAAAAGTGTAAAAAAAAAAACTTAAAAAGAACTCAGGGCCCCATATGATTAGCATAGGTGGCCATCTCCCCCATGACTAAATGGAAAGGGAGAGATCCAAAATAATGAGTGCCTGTTTGAATTTTGTAAAAGTACCCAACTTCTCCCTACTGATGTTCTTAGGTTGAGGGGTGGAAGTTGGCAATGCTCAACATGTCTATGCCTCTGTTGTTAGCATGAGTTTCCTTAGTTCGTTCCATGCATATTTGTTTGCTCTTCCTAGTAGCTTTCAACCACAGGGTGTTTACTACTGGTTGTGTGGTTGCTACATACAGGCATCTTTGTTTCAAAGTTTTAAGAGCACACCTATTACATGGAGACATTTCCTCCATGTCATCACCTGATGAATTACTGTATGTGATGCATGGAACTTTCTTCTTCTTGATCTTTTCATAAATATCTATCTTAGATATTTGCAAGGAAAGATCACGAATCCCTAGGTACACATCTACTGTACTTAGCCATGGCCTTCCCATTATAATTGGGAAGCCCCTTCGTTGTTGTTGATTTCAATCACCAAGAAATCAGCTGGGTATGACCAACCACACACAGTGGTAATAATGTCCTCCACCAATCCCAAGGGAATGGTGATGGACTGGTCTACCAGCTCCAGTTGGATGTTGCTCTTCTTAAGTTGGGGTAGGTTCCAGGCATGATACATCTCTCGTGAAATTAAGTTGACTCCAAAACCTGAGTCAAGAAGAGCCTTATGTGGTTTATTCTCGACAAGTTGTAAATAGATTAAGGGGCTGCCAGGGTCAGTTAGTTTCCTGGGAAGGTGGCTTACCTTGATCTAGTCGGTTACGGTATGGGTTAACATAACCGTATGCGTTAAGCTCTGTTGGACTGAAGGGTGCTTCGAAGTGTTAGATGGTGGAGGAGCGTACATGGGCTCAACCACTTGTTGTTGCGAGAGTTTGTCTGGGCTTTTGGTTCTGAAGAAAGTTATTCTCTTTTTATAGTTGTCAGAACCAGCAGCGGGTTGAATATTTACAGCTCTCGCAGCGTGACATTGCTACGGTTGAGGAGGAAGTTCCCCTTGCATTGTTGGAGTAGGAGGTGTTATGGGAACTACTACTGGTGGAAGAGGTGCAGATGGATTATGAGGATGGTGTAGGTATGGAGTGTCTCTTAGAGGAGAAGGAGTCCTTCTAAAGTACTCCCGAACTTGGTAGTAATGGTTGGGGGTTGTGTGACTCATAGAGTCACTTGGAGAAATCAGCTGCTGCACATAATATCCATAAGGGTCAGGCTACCGGTAAGGGTACTGATGTTTTGGCAATGGCATCCCCCATGACTATGGGTATTACCACTACTGATGTTGTTCGATGGGTTGTGGTGGTTTTCCACTTGGATAATACGTTAGTGGTTGGTGGAACTGCCTTGGGTTACCTTGTAGATAAGGTCACCTTCAGGGTGTTTTCCATTGATTAAGTCTCGGATTAAGCGCATATACCCCAGACTCCTGTAGATGTGAGATGATGGGGCAACATCCCTTAGGATGGTCATAGTGGCAGATCTCACATCCACCATCATCATTTGTGTCTGAATCCACAACCACATCGGAGTTAGTGATTTTCCCCTTATCCTTGTTATGTGTAGGGCCTAAATCTCTCCACTTTTTCTTACCTTTGTCACTACTTTGTTCTACCTTAGAATCTTCTACAATTTTTAAGACAGTTTCAATTTTAGAGTCTAAGGAACTCCATATGTCGTCTACCTTAGCCGCTATTTCTGTTGTTAATTTCTAGATCAACAAGATTTTCTGGTTCACCAACTCTTCGAGTGGTGATTCATCCTCCTCATCACAGAATTTCACTCCCTTCTTTCGAAGGGAGGGATCGCAGTTATATTCTTCTGCACTTTCCCTTTTTTGTAGCTCATCTTCTTCTTATGCTACTTGTTCCAACAAGCTATGTACTTCATGGGCTCTAAGTTGTGAGAGTCTCCCTTAGGCATAAGTCCCAAGGGTTCATCTAGTTTCATGCCTTAGCCCATCCACGATGTGGCGAAGTTGATCCCATTGTGTGTATCCATGGCCAGAGCAACAATGTAACAATGTGTAATAGCGGGCCATGGTAGCATCCAAGGGTTCATGTGTACCTTGCTTCTAGCCTTGGATCTGCTTATGCAAATTAGACACTATGGAGTACGTTTAATACTTATCGTTGAAGAGTTCTAACATCATACTCCACCTCCTAATGGTTTCCGATTCTAAAGACTGGTACCAACTCTCTGCTTCTTTAGTGAGTGTCCTTGGGAACAACTTAAGTTTTTGCAACTCATTTTCTATATTCTGCAAGGCACAGGAATCATGGAATGCCTGTAAATGATTTTGCGGATCTGCATTGTATCCTCCTTCAAATCGTGGGATATTGTTCATGTATAATCGTTTGATCTGACTATCTTTTAAATGCCTTGTGGGAATCCTAACTGTCTCCGTTATGTCAAGCATACTTCGGGTTGCGAGTAGGAGCTCATCATGGTCATCTCTTTCATGACGCCTATGATGTCTACATTGTTTCTTACTCACCCTACGTTCATGCCCTTGTCCTCTCTCTCAACTTTCTTGTTGAGGTCTTTCATTTTTCTTACTTTTATCCTCTCCATTATGCTCTTCATGCTTGCACCCTGATGTCGAAGGAGAGGGTGAGTGATGTGAAGAAGGGGAAGTAGAAGGGGAACCATCACCATGACGATGTTTCTTACCTTCTATTCGGCTGCTATGGCCCTGATCGTGGTGACGATCAAAGTGCCCATCCTTAGCATGAGTTGTTCCTTCTGCGAACAGTTGGTGTTCACGGGCATCAGAACCAGGGATATGTATTGTTGATCATAGGTTCTAATACCTTCCCTCCTCACCATCATTAGGAGGGGGAACATCATTTGCTAAAGAACCTGTTATAAGGGGTTCCTCATCTCCTATTTTGCTAAGGACGTGTGGACCTCTGCCCTTCAACTATGTATGCTGACTCTTCTACCTTAAGTCCCTCATACGTTGTGCATTTGTGGGATAATAATCCCTCATGACAAAATTTTCCGCAACGTATTCAGCTAATAGTTCTTGCATGCCAATCTATGCCAAGGCACGGAAGAGCATGTTTGGGACTGATCGATCCAAGGGTAACACAATGTTACCTTGCAAATCTCTCTAGCGCATCTGTTCGTCTTGATGGAGAATAAAAGTAAAGTTGGAAATATACTCATTGGGATGAGTATATGTCATCTTATATTGTTGAGGCACTGGCTGATTTTGGTTATGTGTTTTATGTTGTCGACTGTCTCGTGTATGATCCTTAGGTGGTGAGTTGCTCTTATGAGGAGAGGACATTTTTATCGGTGTGCTAATTCACCGTTATAAATTCTTATTTAATTAATTAACCCAAAGGTTCGTTTAGGCTCCCAACAATTTGAATGATTTCCTTATGTTCTAATTGGCGTACAAACACTTAGTCCCTGGCAACGGTGCCAATGATGAGTGGTGAGGTACCCCTACACTCAACCATACAAAACGAGCATAGCATGCGCAATCCGGTCGAACTCTACAGACTAAGTGCCTACACGCCCCATGGAACACTTGGGGTTAATTATTCGTTGTCTTCCCAGACTTACTTGTAGTTGTCATGGTGTATGGTTAAGTAAGTCTGTGGTATATGATTTTTATAGCTTTTAATGTTTTTCTCCTATGCTATCGAGGTGAAGGGTTGAGAAGCTAACTAACTCTAACTAATGAACTAAGTCTAAACTAACTACTGTCAGCATCTGTTCCCACTTACTGTACACACCTTGAACTATGCAACCGCAGCTACCAAACGCTAATCGTTATTGGGATCACCACATATAACGTACATGCTCGAAGTGGTCTTACTGAGGCACTTAACTAGGAGGAAAGGGTGAGAGAATCTAATCGCGATGAGCAGCATATTCCTTGATTAGCCGTACACATCCGTAAATGCTTGTAACCAAGTCGTACTCATGCTGTGCTACAGTAGGGTAATAAATGACATGTAGGAAATAACAGGTAAGAAATAACAAGTAATAAATCCTATTCCATGCACTACAAGGTTTATCTACAAAGATCATCTTTATTGCCGTACACAACTTGTGTTCAGGTATAAAGTTGCTTGAATAAAGATCCGTTCACTTGGGGACTCCTACTGTGAGCACATGGAAAATATTCTATATCTGGAGTGATCAATCTGCTAGAGTTTCCCTACTTTTAGCCTCAGATTCAAAATAAGGGGAGTGCCGCCTCTTATTTATAGATTTGGCGGCAGACCGCGATATCGCGTACGCGATATTCCAGGTGACGACGGGATATTGCGTACGCGATATCGCATGGAATGCGATATTGCGACTCATGCGAATCACATCTCATCAAGTGTGATAGTATAAGTATGACTAGTGTAAAGTATAATTGTTTGGTAACCCAATAGTAACTTTGCTTGATTCACTTAGTAGTAAGGTTACTTAGTAATCCAAGTAATAGTTGCATGAGCACAAGATGTGAATGGTAAACCAAGAACATATACTTATTACCTATAGGCTAGAATCATCTCTTTACTTATAATACAATTAGGCTTAGATTCTATTACTCTATTTTAACCATGTTTACACTTTGTCATAGTTTGAGCCATTAGTATTAACCTATCATATGCCTCACCAAGGGTTAAATCATACAACTTGTACTTTACGAACTCAAAGTAAGAAGATAGTGATTGATGAGAGTGGTTACTCTAGTAGTTATTCTAATTATTAGAGTAGTTACTCTAGCATTTACTCTAATTATTAAAGTGGTTACTGTAGCGGTTACTCTATCAGTTATTCTTATTATTAGAATGGTTACTCTAGCAGTTATTCTAATTATTAGAGAGGTTACTCTAGTGGTTATTTTAGCAGTTATTCTAATTATTAGAACAGTTACTCTAATTATTAGAGTAGTTGCTCCCAAGCCTATAAATACAGTGCTCAGGCACACAATTGGAAAGAAGTCTTCTAGCAGTCAAGTAGCAAAACTCTTGTAGTCTATTTGAAAGTTAGAGTATTTTCCAAGTGCCCATAGTAGGAGGTCTAAGTGTGGATAGATCTTTATTCGAGCATTGTGTACCTGAGCACACCTTATGTATGGTAATAAAGACAAGCTCTTCGATTCATCCTTGCACCACTTGAGATTTGTTTTCTTACACCTTTTTTTAATTTTATTTTCTTATGCATTTATTTTATTTTATTTTATTTTATGCACTTTACATTTCTGTTATTAGCATAGCAATTCATTTTGATCAATTAAGCAAATTGTTAAATTACATAAGCACGACCGCTTCGAGCATACATGTAATGCTTGGTAACCTAGTAATGATTAGCGTTTGGTAATCCCAGTAGTGTTGCACTGGTTCAAGATGTGTACAACAAGTGGGAATGGATGCTAGTGATAGGATTAGTTAGAACTTAGTTAATGAGTAGTTAAGTTAAATTAGTCACTTAGTTACCTCTCTCCTTCCCTACTATCACAGGACATAAAAACATAAAAGCTATAAAAATCATATGCCTCAAGCTTACTTAACCATACAATCGTGACATACAGTTAAGCTTTGGCAGACAATGATCAACCAACCCATCCTTGTTCCACAAGGGCGCATAAGCATGTAGTCTTTGAAATTCAACTGGATCATGCATGAAATGCTCGTATTCATATGGTTGAGTGTAGGGGTACCTCACTAGACATCAGTGATCACAACTAAATCTTAACTACTAGTGAACTTACATCATCTATAAAATATTATTAGGTCAGACATGTATAATCATGACTTGTATGCTGGAGTGTTGGAATATCCAATCATTTATTACAAGTATAAACAGATAAGAAGATAGAGGGTAATCTTAAATAGTATATTTGCTAATAGAAAATGATTCACTTATACCTAATACTATAAAAACATAAGCATTAGCATCACTAAAAGGACAATGAATCATATTCATAAATTTGCAACTGAAACCAAGTTTATGAAGGTAAGTTGGGATAAATTTCCATTCAATCCAATTATAGGCTTTAGCATAACTAATTATAATAAAATTAATATTTAATAGGAATCTTCTACCCATTACATACCTTCCCAAGAATTATTAATATTATAAAAAAATATATCTATTTTTAACAAATCTAGTTTGTTTTCGAAAAATAGTATCTAGAAGAATATATTATAGGCACTTAGCAAGGTATTTAGCTAAAATTTTATAAATAATGTTCAGAAAATTAATAGGTTGTCAATTAGTAACATAAGATAACTCATTTTCTTTTGAAATAAGTCTTGGAGGGAGGTGTCAACCTCCCAAAAATGAATAATACTATAGGAAAAAATTTAGAGTACATTAGATCAACTAAGAGAGAGTCTTAAGAAAAGACCAATAGTTTTGGGAATGTGTTTCTAGGTTTTCATTCTTATAATTGATTCTAAGAAATCTTCTCTTTGGGGTAGAAAAAGAGGCTTGCCCTTGTTAAGAAGTACCCTCATGATTTTTAACTTCTTCAAAATGAGTTCTTGTAAAAAAAAGAAGAAAATTTTTTCTAAAGATAAAAGAACATAATAATCAAAAATAATGAACAAATAGAAATAAAAGTTAAAATATTTTCATCCTTGAGCCTCTAAAATAAAAAGAAATAACTACTATAAAAATAAATTAATTGTTCAACTTTCATAGGAAGCTTTTTTTATTTGATGGTGTAACTAAAAGTAACATCTTTGAAAATATGATATTTAACTCCTAAAGAAAGGTCATGGTTATGCTCTTGTTGCTAGAAAATAACTATATCCTAAAGCTTTAGAATGGAGTAGAGAACAAGTATTCAAATATACTTCTAAATGCAAGTAAAATAGACAAAGTAAGTTAATCACTAAGAATGATTTTATTGATGCTTTATTGAAAGCTGTTACAAATTCTAGATGTCCATTTCCAAGAATTTTGTATAATAAGATACTAAAAAAACATGAGAAAATAAGTCTTCACTTCCACAAAGACAACATTAAGGAGAAACAATTCTCATACGTGTAAGACAAGTACTAATTAAAAAACATGATGGATAAGACACCATAAAAAAATATGAAGTTTTGAAAAGATAGAAACTCTCAAAATATCTTTCATTTTCTTCATTAAAAAGAGCAATGATAATTGCATTTCTAAAGCCTTATTGAATTTATTTTGAATAAAAGTTTTCTTTGTAACTTTGAAGTTAAAAGAAAAACTAGATTTGCCATCATTTTAAGAAATATCTAGAAAAGTCTATTATAAAGTAATATGAACTTTAAGGTAACTATTGCATTAATTAATTTTTATGTTCTTATGAAGATATTAAATTTATGAAGGAGCTAAAAGTGGAAAAGATTTAATGAAAAGATTTAATGGATTCTTACCATCATCATGAAGATTTTTTTTGAAAATTCAATTTATTTCTCAAATAATAAAATAATAAGAATAGAAAAAATTTTCAATACCAAATCATCATAGAAGTTAAGAAAAAATATATGGACACAACATATAACAAATGGACTCTTAAAAGTTAGCATAAGAAGCTTGAATAAGTTTTTCTTATAGTAATTGAAAAACTTGTGCATTCACAAAAGTTCAGATGCTAAGAAGACTTAGTTTGATAAGGATTTTGTGTAGGCTAGATAGAATATTAAGAATGCAAATAAGATTCATAGACAAAGTCTAGTTTAGGCATATAAATGCTTGATTAGAACTAAGACAAGGAAATTTATCAAGGTGTAGTAGAAAATATTTTGTTTATACCATTAAAAAAACCTAGATAGTTTTTGTAATGTTTTCATCATAAAGCCTCTTCATAATTTAAGTTTCCTTTTAAAGATATTTACTCATTTTATCATAAAATATTTATAAGAGAAGATGATAATTCTACTACTATTGTACAAGTACCTCTTCAATTTACTCTTGGGGAAGAAAGAAAGTATAGTAAAAAGCTAGCATCGGTAAAGCTATAGATTCAAATGCTTTATATGTTTAATTATTAATGTGGGTAAGATTTTCTATTTATAAAGAAATTTTGCATAGATTAAATTCAGTAATGGATCAAGGATTATATCAACATTGAAAAACTAGTAAAATTATCTTGTTATATAAAAAAGGAAAAAAATAATTTGAACAATTATTGAATGATCATTATGAGTAACGTTTTTGCTAAGTTGTTAGGCATTTTGATAGGAAAGAGAGTTAATTCTTAAGCTCAAGTTAACTATATTATGACAATGTTTTAAGTAGGTTTAGATAAAATCACTCAACTATTGATTAATTAGTTACTCGTAGACACCACATGAAGTTTATAGAAATACCTAGTAAAAAGTTTTTATTTGTTTTATTGATTTTACAAAAGCATATGATTTAATGGTTTGTAAAAAACTATGGTTGAACTTGCATAAAATAATCCTTCTTTTAGATTTATTGTAAAAACTCACACATTATATGAGGAAGTGATTATTAGAATTATAGATAACAATTCAAAGAAAAATTTTCAATTCTAGAGAAATATTGGAGTTAAGATTTTCCACTTTCTCCAAATCTCTTTAGTATCTTTATTGATGAAATGAATAAATGATTGTGCAACAGAAAAGTTACTCATGCTATCAAAATTGGTTCTTAAACAATAAATCTTTTTTATATTTAGATGTTACTACCTTGATCTCCACTAGTACAGAAGGTATGCAAAATATATTGAAAATTTTAGAAAATTATTATCACTCATCTAGTCTTGAATTGAATATGAATAAAACCAAATTGATGATTTGGGGTACAAAAAATTCCCTATTATAACTTCTATTTGGAGGTACTAATATGTAACTAGTATATTCTTTTGAATGCTTGGGTCTCATTTATATGTACAATTACAAATGAAAGAAGTACATCAAAGAAGAAATAATAAGAGTTTTCAAGGCTTACTCTAGGCTTAGAAGGTAAAATTTGTTTTTCAAACTATCATTTATCCTACTATAATATATGGATGTGTTGTTTGGAGACCTAGGCTTAGTGCTAAACTTTGAAATGATATTAAAAGCATGCAAAAAAAATTCTTCTTAATAAGTAACTGAAGTGTACACCTATAAGGCTAAGCACCTATTATCTTATTGCAACCTAGCTAAGATGCTTATCTAACACTTTTATAGACATTGACGTTTAACATACTCCTTAAGCAAAAAACACACTCGCTTATGTCATATTCCTTGAGTGTAACCCCTAACATATTTATCAAGTTACTTTCTATGACAAAAAATTATGCTTAATCCATCATGAAGAATACCAAAAATACCTTTGTGGTAGCCATAGATTACATGTACCAACCTAAATGGTATGATGACATCAAATTCTACCTCATGGATGGTGAACCTCTGTAAAGTCTCACTATATCTCAAAAAGACACTATTTGTAAATGATCAAAATAACATGTTATTGTAGCTAAGAATACACTATGGCATAAATCCAATAACGATGTGTTATTGGTATTCCTAAGCAAGGTGGAAACCCATATAGTTTTGCAATAGGAAAATGATGGCATATATGAAGGACGTATAGGACCCAGAGCTATGGTTGCTAAAATCAAGCATCTAGATTATTATTAGCCCTATATGAAAAGTAATTGCATGCAGAAGGTAAATACCTATGATATTTTCCATAAGAATATTAACCTAATACACATACCATCCATAGAACTACATACCACTCAAATCACATGGCCGTTCTAATGATGGAAAATTGATATTATAAAATCTATAATGCCCAAGTCTTTTGCAGGGTACAACTTCATTATCATCATAACCGAATACTTCACAAAATGGGTTAAAGCAATTCCTCCAAGGCAAATCAATTTACAACAAATATGTCAATACATTTTAGATAATATAGTATGACATCTTGGTCTCCCTCTAACCATTATCACTAATAACAAACCACAATTTAGTAGTAGTGAAACAAAATCCTTTTATAAATAATTACACATTTGGTATTTCTTCTCTACATCATATTATCCACAAGCTAATGAGCAAGCTAAAGCTATCAACAAAATCATCATTAATATCCTCAAGAAAATGCTAAACAATAGTAAACAAAGTTATCACAAGTAGTTATTGTATGCATTATGGACCTATAGGATAATGTTTTGCATAGCAACATGTGTTACACTATATAGTCATGTTTACTAATTTGTAGCTATTTTATCTTTTGACTTGCAAGTTCCTTCTTTAAGGATAGCTCTATCTTACTACATCAATGAAGAATAGAATAATGAATTGCATACCATTGATTTGGATTTGGTAGAAGAGTAGCAGATGTAGATGCTTGCCAACATCAAAAGTTATTAAGAACAATATCAATAATAGTACTAGTATGACCTAAGTTGATGGAATGTCAAAGAAGAAGAACTAGTCCTTAAAGTTGTTTATAAACCTACAGATAAGTTCTTGTCCAAATTACAAGGACCCTTCCTAGTAACCAAATCTTATGGAAATGGAGGCTTTAGAATAGCAAATCTTGATGGAAATGAGTTGGCTAACCCGATCATTCACTCCCATCTATAGTCATATTACATCTAACACTAACTCATTTGTTTTTAGCTTTTTTTTCTTTTGTTTATAGATCTAAATGGCTACCTAAAGTTGATGAACTTAGTAACCTGTGGCAAGTGAGTGCATGAAATTTTTATTTCTTGCTTTTGAAAACACTGCAAACTTTGTAACCCGTTGAAAAGAAAATATAGTATTTAGGAACTCTATTGGTTGTCCTCCATGATAGTTGATAGTCACTTAATAGTATCATCCTACTTGTTGTTTCTTTACTTTATTTTGATTGACATCTATACATATATTAGTTGTTTTTACAAGATAAACCATGAGTTATCATGGAGGTGTGATCCAATGCAGTAGTAAGCTATCATGTCATCTCAACATATGTGGTTTTGTTAGATCATTTGACCATGCTAGTGGTGCTTTCTCTATTCTTTGTAATATTCCTTTTGAGATACAACCACACACCAACTTCATTCCTTGATACTCTACTTATGACAAGTCCCATGTACAATGCCTTAACATTCTTACTATGCAATATACCCTAATACCTGTTACATGATTTATCAAAGCTCTTCATGCCCTATTGAGCATGATAATCAAACTTGACATTGAAACCTAAAGAGAATGTCATTAGTTAAAAGCCAAGTAGCCAAAGTAGCATATAGCAAAACAATGACTCCTAAAAATGAAAAAAAAAAAAGATCCAAGTGGCAAAAATAACCAAGAGCAAAACACTAGTTTCTTAAAGCTTGAACAATTAGTGAATGAAGCAAAAAGCGTAGGAAATTATCCACAAATAGGCAAGGTATTCAACTATTAGTATACTAGTGACATTAGCATATTTGGGATTTCTTATCATCTATTTAACCATTTTCACATGAACATTTGGCCAAAATATATTACTATGAGCTTTTACCATTCATATTAGTCATGACCTCTTATCTTTGTTATCTTAATGTTACCACACCACTACAAGTGCTCATTGGCATATCTTGACATCTACGAAATTAGGTGTGAAGAGAGAAACATTTGTAGTTAACTTGTAGTGATGGTTCATAATCTTTGTTGACATCTTTTAGAACAATCTTATAAACATCAACAAAGAGAAGCCAATGAAACATCTCAAAATAAATCCAATTGTAAAAAGGAAAGCCTTATGATCCAATTGGGTCAAAAAGAGAGGAGCTTACATCCCTTTCATGTAACCTTTGAGGTAACTTTAATTTAGGACTAAAAGCAAAAGAAGTGCCTTGGATCCCTCTCAAAGATTTACTATGTAACCCTGCTTCATCACAACCCTAAGGCATCTTTATGCTAAATCATTTTAAGCCCAACTTGTAATGTAAAGTGTAATTAACAACATAAATAAAAAATACACTAGAAATTATGCTATCTAGGAGTTCACACCATAAATTGAAAATACACTAGTAATATGTAAACCACAAACTATGTTAAGGGAATTATGTTGTTAACTAGTTAAGTTACACTAGGTAGTTACTGTGTGGAAAATCAGCATAACACACTAAGTTGATAGCTTATAAAAGGGAAAACCAAGATTGTTTTCAATTATTTTTGGCATAATTTTCAAGACATCATCTAGTAATAGAGAATAAGTAGAGAAGGGCACTTTTCTTAATCACAACAAAGCATACCCTACCCTCACACACCCCAAAGAATTGCAATAACATTGTCATTCATGGTGAAACTTTTAGTTTCCAAGCTATGTACTAGCCATTCTCTAGTGACATAGTTGCCAAGCTTGAGTGTAGAATTGGAGACTTCTAAGACCTCTACTGCAAGGCTTGAGTGTAGATGGAAGACTTTTGAGGCCTCTTCTATAAGAATTGAGTTTATATCAGAGACTTCTAAGACCTCTACTATAAAGCTTGAATGCAGATCAATGATTCCTAAGGCTTCTAAAAATAGTGCTTGATCTATATTTTCTAAACTTTTATTTTATATTTAATATAACTTTTTAGTGTTTTTAAGTATTTTCTTTCTATTTCTTACATAACAATGTTTCATCATCTATGGATCTAGTGATTTAATCTTTGTTTGCATAATTATCATTCTTTCATCATGTTTACATTAGGATGGTGATGAACCATGATATCATGTATGTGATATTGCATCCACGATATCACATCCATGATATCAGATTGACCATGCAATATCGAATACCCAATGTCACGACTTGTCTCATTATCTATAAATAAGAGGTGGCACCTTTGGTTTTGATAGTTAAGAATTAGTCCATTAGCAAAACTCTTGCCATTTTCTCCCTCTAGAGTTAGAATTATTTCTACGTGCCCGTAATAGGAGTCATAGAGTGAATGGATCTTTATTTCGAGCATTATGTACCTTAGCACACTTTGTGTACAACAATAAAGACAAACTTTATGATAAACCTTGCAGCATACAGAATAGATTAATTAGTGTTAATTATTATTTAATGCTTTCGTAGTTAATTAATGATTTCTCTCACCCTACAACTCTCTTAGTTAAATACACTCAGTACAACCACTTCGAGCATGCGTGTAGTGCTTGGTAACCCAGTAACGATTAGCATTTGGTAATCCCAATAGCGTTGCACTGGTTCAGGATGTGTACGGTAAGTGGGAATGAATACTAGTGTTAGGAGTACCTATAACTTAGTTAATGAATAGTTAAATTAGATTAATTACTTAGTTATTTCTCTCTCCCCTCCTTATTATCACAGGATAGAAAACACATAAAAACCATAATAATCATATACCTCAAGCTTACTTAACCATACAACTGTGGTATACAAGTAAGTTTGGGAAGACAACGATTAATCAACCCATTATTGTTCCACAAGGTGCATAGGCACTCAGTCCTTGAAATTCAATTGGATCATGCATGAAACACTTGTATTTGTATAGTTGAGTATGGGGGTACCTTGTCACTCATCATTGGCACCGTTGCTAGGGACTTAGTTTTTTGTGCGCTAAGTAGAACTTAGGAAACCATTCACATTGTTGGAATGAACCCTTAGGGTTGGTTAAGAAAAAGACAATAGTACATTGCACATTAAACAGGACAAGATGTCTTCTTCTTCATAAGAAAGAAGTTCACCACCTAGGACCAACACAAGAAGTAATTGCTGGCAAAATACACATGATGTTGACCCACTAGTTCCTCAACAGTTTCGTGTGGTATATATTCATCCCAATGAATATGTACCTGACTTCACCTTTATTCTTCACCAAGATGAACAACTGCATTGACATGACTTAGAAGGTAACATAGTGTTACCTCTCGACCGTTCAGCACCAAGTATGCTTCTTTGTGCTCTCACACGAATAGGCATGCAACACTTACACATCAAGTACATTGTGTAGGACTATGATTCAAGAGACTATCATCCTACCGAAGTGCAACATCAAAGGAATTATCAACAAGAGAGACACCATAAGTCCTTGAAGGGAAAATGGTCTAAGGATGCCCCACACATTTTAAGTGAAATTGAGGGTGATGAACTTGCTTCAGGTAGTCACCCACATAACAATGTTCCTCCCCTTGACTTTGGCCAAGGGGTTGTATATCAAAACCTTCATTCTCTTGTTCACAACCTAGGTGCTGATACTAATGGACATAAAGAGTCTGAAAAAGGAACAAAGGCACATGACAAAGGTGGACATTTTGATTGCAATCATGATCGAGGAAGAGACCATCAAAGAAAAGGTAGTAGATACCATCATGGTGGTGGTTCTCCTTCTTCTTCACCTTCATTGTCACCTTCACCCTCTCCTTATGTGTTCGAACGTAGCCATAGAGAAACAGATTGTGAGGATAAGGGCAAACAAAGTGGAAGTCATAAATGGGACAACCAAGATGGAGGATGAGGGCACTCTAGGGAATCATGCCATAGAAGAAGGGAGAGTAGGGAACTACGTAGACATCATAGACACTACGAACAAGATGATCATGATGAACCCCTACTTGCCAAGCAAAGCATGCTAGATATAACTGAGGTCGTAAGAGTTCCAAAAAGGCACCAAAAAGATATAGGATCAAGAGGCTAGACATGAATAACATCTTGTGATTTGAAGGGGGATATAATGCCAATCCTCAAAATTACTTACAAGCATTTCATGATGCATGTGCCTTGCAAAACATAGAAAACAAGTGAAAAAATCTTAAGTTGTTCCCATGAATACTAATAAAAGAATCTAAAAGCTAGTACTGGTCCTTAGAACTAGAATCCATTCGTAGGTGGAGTACGATGCTAGAATTGTTCAACGATAAGTACCAAATGTACTCCCAAGTGTCTAACCTGCAAAGTGAATCCAAGGATGGAAACAAGGAAGTCATGAACCCTTGGATGCTACCATGGACCACTATTATGCACTCCTACATCATTTTCCTGGCCATGGTTATTTGTAGCAGGATCAATTACGCCATCTCATAGATGGGCTTAGGAATGAAACAAGAAGGACCCTTAGGACTTATGCCCAAGGAAGGTTATCTGAGCTTAGGTCCCATCAAATTCATAAATTGTTGGAGAAAGTAGCTAAAGAAGAAGGTGAGCTATGAAAAAGAGAAAGTGCAAAAGAATACAACTGAGATCCTTCCCTTCGAAAGAAGGAAGTAAGATTTTGTGAGGATGAGGAAGAGTCACCACTCGAAGAGATGGTGAACATGAAAACCTTTCCTATTAAAAAGTTAACATCAGAAGTATTGATAAATGTAGACCAAATGTGGAACTCCCTAGATAGTAGGTCTCAAATTGTGCTCAAAGTAGTAGAGGAGTCTAGCGAGTGAGGTAGTGACCATAATAAAAGGAAAAAGAGAGAAGCAAAAAATACACATAACAAGGGTAAGGGTAAAGTTGCTATTATTGAAGAGGTTGTGGACTTAGATACAGATGATAATAATGGATGTGAGATCTATCAATATGACCATCCTAAGGGATGTTGCCCTGTAATCTCACATTTACAAGAGTCTAAGGTGTATGCACTTACTCCATGATTAAACAAATAGTAGACATCTCGATGGTCACCTTATCCTCAAGGTAACCCAAGGTAGGTCTACCAACCTTTAACATATTATTGGAATTTCACCACAACTAATCAAGCAACATCAATAGTGGTAGCACCCATAATCATGGGGAATGCCACCACCAAGGCAACAATATCCTTACTGACAACCAGACCCATATGGATATTATGTGTAGCATCCAATCTCTCCACGTGACTTTGTTGGTCACATTACTCCCCAACATCACTACCAAGCTTGTGAGTGCTATAGGACTCTCTCTCCTAGGGGTGACATTCCACAAGTATACCATCCTTCCAATCTGGCCACATCTCTCCCACCAATAGCTCCATTACCACCTACTCTAGCAATGCAAGGTGAACTTCATGCTTAGCCAAAACAACGCAATGCCATAAGGGCTATTAATCCTCAACCTACTATTGGTTCTGATAACTGTATGAAGAAAAGATATTTCTTTAGAACCAACAGTCCAACCAAGCCTTTGCAACCCGAAGTGGCTGAGTCTTTCGATGCCTTTGTATCAACTAAAGCTTTGGAGCCCCATTTGAACTTAACACCACATTCAATACATACTATCATGTTTACACATGCTGTTACTAATTAGATTAAAGCTGGCCACCTTCCCAAGAAATTCTTTGATTTTGGGAGCCCCCTAATCTATCCACAAATCACTGGGAATGATCCATGCAAAGCTATTTTGGATTTAGGTTCCGGTGTCAACCTAATATCCTAAGAAATGTATAATGCTTGGAACCTGTGCCCATTGAAAAAGAGAAATGTCTATTTAGAGTTAGCCAACCAGTCCATCACTGTCCCCCTGGGATTAGTGGAGGACATTATTACCACTATTTGTGGGTGGTCATATCCAGCTGACTTCCTAGTGATCCAAGTGAATAACAGTAAGGGGGACTTCCCAATCATAATGGGAAGGGCATGGCTAAGTACTATAGATGTATGCCTAGGAATCCATGATCTTTTCCTAGAAATATCTAAGGAAAACACTTTTGGAAAGATCGAGAAGAAGAAGGTTCCACGCATTGCATACAATGACACAGGGTGTAATTGCATGTAGAGATCATGGGTTGTGCAAATTTTAACATTGCCTACATGTAATCAGTGTGCACAAATGATTAGCATACAAAGGTTCTTGTATGAAGTAGCCACAAAAAAAGAAGACATCTAGTGGTTGATAGCTAATCAAGAAAGCAGCTCACTTATATGCATGGAACTAACTGAGGGTTTGACTTGCACTTATATAGATAGCATTGATGCATTAGAGCAAGTCCATTGCCAACTTCCCAGTCCTAACTTAGAAAACATCAACTGGGGAAAGTTGGAAATTCCCAAGAAATTTAAACAAGAGCCCCTAGAGATAAAACCATTACCCACCGGTATGACGTACACATTCCTTAAGAATGAAAAACTGGTAATCATCAACGCAAGACTTGCTCTGCAACAAAAAGAAAGTCTGCTCAAGGTAATAAACAAGTGGTCAAAAGCCTTTGCCTATTCATATCTAGAATTAATTGGAATAGATCCTAGGATATGCCAGCATGGGATTTACATTGACTCCTCCATGAAGCCTCAAAAACAACCACAGAGGCGATTGAACCCAAAGTTGAAGCAAGTAGTAAAAGAAGAAATCAAATAACTTCTAAAAGTTGGGTTCATATACCCCATTGCTGATAGAAAATGGGTTAGTCCCCTAGTAATCATGCCTAAAAAGGGAGGAAAATGGAGGGTGTGCATAGATTTTAGGCTGCTAAACATGGCAACATTCAAGGATCACTTTCCATTTCCATTTGTTGACCAAGTCTTAGACACAATCGTAGGGCATCACTATATAGTTTTCTAGATGGCTATAGCGAATACAACCAAATACAAATAGCCCCAGAAGACCAAGCCAAAACTACATTCACCAGTCCTTGGGGAACATTTGCATATAAACAAATGTAGTTTGGCTTGTGCAATGCCCTTACCACGTTTCAACACTTAGTTCTAAGCATATTCCAACAGCATATAGGAAATGGTGTGGAAGTCTTTATGGATGACTTCTCCACTTATGGAGCAAGTTTTTATCAGGCCTTGGACTAATTAGAGCAAGTACCAAAAAGATGTGTAGAGACTAATCTAAGGCTTAACTGGTAGAAAAGCCATTTAATGGTCCAAGAAGGCATAGTACTTGGGCATAAAATTTCACATGTAGGGATAGAGGTAGACCCTAAGAAAATCAACGTCATCAAAGGAATTACCCGTCAACCGAAAATAGTCAAATACATTTGGTCATTCCTTGGACACATTGGCTACTATAGGAGATTCATAGAGAACTTTTCAAAGGTTGCCAAACCTTTGGTAGAATTAATGAAAAATGATGTACCCTTCAAGTTGACTAGGGAATGTGAACTAGCCTTTCAAACTTTGAAGTAGAAGCTAGTAGAAACACCCATTCTACAAGCTCATGACTGGTCCAAACCATTCCATGTTATGACTGATGCATCCAACTATGCCTTAGGAGCCGTACTTACATAGTTAGACAATCAAAAATGTCCTTATTATATCCACTATGCAAGTAGAAGTATAGCTGGTGCACAACTTATCTACACTACTACGAAAAAAGAATTAATGGCTGTAGTGTTTGCACTAGAAAAATTTAGGCACTATGTATTGGAATACAAAGTATTCATACATACAAGTCATAGTGCAATCTGATTCCTCATGAATAAGTCAATGGTAAGCCCCTGTATTATAGGATGGTTGGTAATCCTACAAGAGTTCAATCTAATGATGATCGATCGTAAAGTGCTTGGCCTGATGAAAAAACTATTATTTCTTCCTATGGTCTAGATCTTGTGGCATCTCTTGAGTGAGAAGATAAGTGAGGATGACATCATACCATTTTGGTTCTGTGGGCACTTGCTCATTAATTACTCTAACAAATAGGAGTTCCTCAAGAAATTAATTAAAGAGTGGGCTATCCTCCTCTTTGTTATCCCATATAAACTAAGAGAGATAGTTGACGATCACATTCTTAGTCCCCTTTCAATCTACCATTGTAAGATCAAATTTCTGCAAGATCACCAGCCACTGTATGACACGAGGGCTCACCCTTGGCTTGTTAATAAAAAAATGAATGGCACTCTACTCAGTGTGTACAAACACTTTGTACCCAAGCACATAGTGCCTAAACATTTCTAAAGCATACACCACTACCATTAGTTTTTTCTCTATTGTGGTATAATTGAGCTATACACCCACAATGCTTTAGCTTGAGCAGTGGATGTAATATGAACATTTCTAATCATCCAATTATGTTAGCATGGCTTCCAAGGCATAATTTGATTTATCCTTCATGATATGAAATGGTCTAGACTAGTCTAGTGCCATAGAATTGGAGTTTCTACAAGTTTCTCTTTCAATTTTTGGAATGCATTTTCACATTTCTTGGTCCAAACAAATGGAGCATCTTTCTTTGTCAGCTCAACTAATGGCTTTGCAATATTAGAGAAATTCTCTATGAATCTCCAGTAGTAACCAATGTGTCCAAGGAATGATCAGAAATATTTAACTATTTTTGGTTAATGGGTTATTCCTTGGATGACCTTTATCTTTTCAAGGTCTACCTCAATCCCTGCTTGTGAGATTCTATGCCCCAAGACTATGCCCTCTTGGACCATTAGATGGCTCTTTTGCTAATTGAGCCGTAGGTTTGTCTCCACACATCTTTTTAATACTTGTTCAAGGTGGTTCAAGGCTTTGCTTGAATGTAGCATCATAAGTGGAATAGTCATCCATGAAGACTTCCACCCTGGTACCAATTTACTATTAAAAGATGCTCAACACCCAACATTGGAATGTGGCAGGTGCATTACATAGACCAAAATACATCTTTCGATTACAAAAGTTTCCCAGGGACTCATGAATGTATTTATGGCCTAATTTGCTATCGCAATCTGAATTTGGTTATAGCCAGTATAACCATCTAGAAAGCTATAATAGCAATGTCCAAAAATGGTGTCCAAAACTTGATCAACAAATGGCAATGGAAAATGATCTTTGAATGTTGCCATGTTCAATAGCCTAAAATCAATACAAACTCACCACTTTCCACCTTTGTTTGGCACAATCATGGGTGGGTTGACCCACTTACTATCTACAATAGGATAGATGAACCTTGCCTTGAGAAGTTATTCTATTTCTTTCTTGATGATTTGCTTTAATTTGAAGTTCAACTACCATTGTGGCTGCTTCCTTGGCTTCATGGATAGATCAGTATAGATATAATGCTACCATAATCATGGATCAATCCTAGTGAGCTTAGGATATGACCAAGCAAAGGTTGTTGGCCATCTACTAACCACTTTCAATAGTTTTTCTTTTTGTTTAGGAGTAAGTTTAGCATTGATTATAACCAGCTTTCCATTTTTTAGAAATGTGTATTCCAAGATAGCAATTGAAGTTTTTAACTCTATGGGCTCTTGTTTAAAATTTTTAGGGATTTCCAACTCTCCCCAATATGTATCATCATTTTTCATCATTATAGAGTTGGCGATGAATTTTCTCTAGTTCATCCATGCTTGTGACATAGGTGCATGTCAAGCTCTCAATCAGTTTTATGTAAATTTTGTTGCTCTCAAAATTAGTTGATAGCCACTAGGTGTCCTCTTATTTTGTGAGTGTTGTAAATAGGTACCTTTAAATATCTACCTCATTTGCATACTTCTTGCATGCAGAAATGGTTGCTCTTTTCATGGACTAGAGTTTCTACACATAGTTTCACCCTATATTGTTGTATGTGATGTATGAAACTCATCTCTTCTTAATCTTTCTGAATGTAGTTTCTTTGGAAATTTTCATGGAAAGATCTTTGATGCCCATTTTTGCATCAATAGTACTTAGCCACGACCTTCCCATAATGTTTGGAAAATTTCCCTTGTAGTTCTCAACTTTTATCACTAAGAAATTGGTAGGATAAGACAACCCATAGACAATTGTCACAATATCTTCTACTAATCCCAATGGAATAGTGGTGGACTGGTCTACCAATTCTAATTTAATATTGTTCTTCTTCAAAGAAAGTAGGTTCCAAGTAGTATACATCTCATGGAAAATCAGATTAACACTAGAACCTTAATCCATAAGAGCTTTGCATGGTTTATTTCCAGAAATCTAAAAATAGATAAGGGGACATCTAGGATTGGCTAATTTCTTGGGGACATTGCCAACCCAAATCCAGTGAAATATGACATAAGTTAACATAATAGTATGGATCTTGGAAGGCATTTGGTTTGAAGGGCTCTTGATTTGATGATTTGTAAAGGATGAGGAAGGAGCAGGATGACCAGCCACATGAGTTTGTGATGGCTTAGGAGAGCTGTTGGATCAAAAGAATGGTTTTTTGTGAGATGTAGATTCTAAACCACTTAGTTGATTAACCATTTGTAGATTAATGACCCTTGTAGCATTATGTCATTACAATTGAGCTAGAATCTCACCTTGCATGGATGGAGCAGGAGATAACTATGTTGAGGATGGAGGAACATGTGCAGACACCTAAAGAGGATATGGATGAAATATGGGATCCCCCCTAGGAGTTAGAGAATGAGTTCGGTGATATTTAGGAGGGTGGTAGTAATGCTAGAAGGAAGAAACATGATTGGAAGAGTCACATGGAGATAGGTATTGCTAAACATGGTTCCCATATGGATCAAGTTGCTTGTAAGGGTACTACTACTATGGTGGTGGCATCCCCCATGAATGTGGTTGCTACCATTGTTAATACTACTCATATGGTTGTGGTGGAGTTCCACTTAAATAATAACGTTGTTGTTGGTACAACTACTTGGGATTGCCTCGAGGATAACACAATATTTTAGGTTTTGGCATTTTTTATAGTCCTGGATTTAGGGCATACATCCCAGATTCCTGTAAGTGTGACACAATAGGTTAACATCCCTTAGGATGTTCATAGTAAAAAATGTCACACCTACCATCATCATCTAATTTTGTCTCCACAATGTCTTCTACTGCAATAGCTTTTCCCTTGTTCCTTTGGTAGGCATGTTTAGCTTCTTTTTACCTCCTATGATCATGATCACTACTTTGCTCCCTTGATTCTTATATGATTTTTAGAGTAGTTTGGAATTTTTCATCCAAATAATTTCACATTTTATCTATCTTGGCTGAAATTTTAGACATAGTTTTTGGATTGGGAAGGTCCTTCAATGCACCATCTTATCAAGAGGTGACTCCTCCTCACTATCACAAAAATGGACCTCCTTCTTTTTGATGGAAGGGTCCATGTTATATTCTTTTATATTTTTGCATTTCCTTAACTTTCCTTGTTCTTTTGCTACCTGCTCAATCAACCTTTATATTTGATAGGTTCTTAATTCCAACAATCTTCCTTGAGCATAGACCCCAAGGATCCTCTATGTTTCTAAGTGAAGACCATCTATGATGTGGCAAAGTTGTTTCCTCTAAGAGTAACCATGGCTAGGGCATTGATGTAATAATGAATAATATCTATCTATGATGGTATCCAAGGGCTCATGTGTTTCTTGTTTCCATCCTTGGATTTTCCTTCATAGGTTTAAAACTCTGGAGTACATCTAATACTTTTCATTAAATAGTTCTAATATTGTACTCCATTAATGGATTGATTCTGGTTCCAAAGACTGGTATCAAATTTCTACTTCATTAATGAGTATTCTAGGGAATAGCTTGAGCTTTTACCAATCAATTTCAATATTTTGTAAGGCATAAGAATCGTCAAAGGCTTGTAGATGTAGCTCCAATGATGAGTGGTGAGGTACCGTTCACATGCGATTTGGTTGAATTCTATGGATTCATAGTGTTCTTGTACATAGGATTCAATTCAAAAGGTGAATTTACTTATGGAATGATTATTGTATTCCCAACTACACTTGTGAGGCTTAGTTGTATGGTTAAGTGTAATTGAGGCACATGATTTTTATTATTTTATATTTTGTTTTCCTAAGGTTGGTAATAGATTGAGAATAAATTTATTAACTAATTAAGCTAATTTAATTGCTAATTAATAACTAACTATCCTAACATAAGCATCTAGTCCCACTTTTCATACACATCTTGAACATGTACAACATTGTTGGATGACCAAGTGTTAAGTGCTACTGGGATTACCAAGTGTTATATGTATGCTCGAAGTGGTCATACTTATGTATGCTAGTCTATTTAGCTTAATTAATTAATTACTTAAATTCTTAATCATTATAGCTTAATTAATCACTTAATTAATGAAAACAATAAATGCATAAATAAATCATTAAGCTAGTTGCAATGCTACAAGGTTTATCAAAAAGCTCCTCTCTATTGTCGCACACACTATAGTGCATAGGTACAATAGTGCTCAAATAAAGATCCATACACTCCTTAACTCCTACTTTAGGTACTTAGAAAATTATATCTTTTATAGAAACAAACTACAAGAACTCCACTAGCAACTAAAATTCTTCCTATTAACACATCTAGGATGTTGTATTTGTAGACCTACTAGAGTGCCACATCAATAGGTACATATCAACATGGACAACCCTACATTGATGGGATCCTATCAACATAGCTGATTGAAGATACTTCATTACACCCCCAAGCCAATGGTCAAGCAGAGGTTACCAATAGGGAGATCACTAAGAACTTAATGAGAAAAATTAGCAAATATAGGAGGTTACCCTTTGGGCTTACTGCTTAACATCCTATAGGCTATTCTCCCCATGAGCTGGTGTATGAAAAATTTCCAACTCTTCCTATTCAATCCAAGCTCTATACACTTTCAAGAGTCTATGACCGTGACCTTGACCTAAGCTTAGCATAGAAAGAGAGACTGATAAATCTTAACATGCTAGATGAGAATAAATTGGTGGCCTTATCCTTAAATGAAGTGCACAAAGCATTCAACAAGAAATGCTATGACCTCAAAATAAGAAAAGTCAAATTTCAACTAAGAGATAAGGTTCTTTACTTGAACCCCACACATGGGCCACAAAAGGTCAAGTTTCAAACATTGTGGAAGGGGCCTTACATCATTTATGAAACCTTTTCTTTTGGGGCCATGTTAATCTACAAACCTAAAAAACCAAACAAAAGGTAGTTGGTCAACATGCAACAACTCAAACCTTTCCATGAGCCCAAAAGAGCCAGTGCAGGAAACACCTAATAGGATGGATAGCCATGCTCAATTTTTCAAATCTCCTCCTACCAACTTAGTGGTGGGGGAGATGGCCATCCATGCTAACCAATTAAGTGGCTTCTCAAGTTTTTACAAATTCTTTGTTTTACACGTTCTTTGTTTTATACTTTTTTATTTTACACTTTCTTTGATTTTACATCTTTTTGTTTTTACACTTTGTTATTTTTTACATTTTTTGTTTTACAACATCATTACTACATTTTATCTTTCTTGAATATTTTACGATTTGTTTTATATTTTACCTTATTATGATTTAATTTTTCTTATGTTTTCTAATAGATTACTTTGTTTCCAAAAGGACACAATGATGATGTAGCTGTTTGCTAATGGTTATTTGTACTTAATGTTCTTGATTGTTAATGTTTAGTTTCTATCTTAGAATTTTGATATTGATAACTAAGACAAGGTTTCTTTTTCATGAAATAGATAGTAATTCCACATCATCCACCCATCCAAAATAATCTATGATGTTCCTGGTTTTGGAAATATGAGGTCCCTTTTCAAATGAAACTCTAACAAACTTGTGACCTTGGTAGTTTCCAAACTTGGGAAAGATCAAATGGATTGATAAGGGTGTGACTTCAAGAGGACTCAATGCTCTCTGTACTTACCCAAACTATTGAGTGCATGAATTTTTTCATGGATTTCTTATCATTCCATGTCGACCAATAATAGGAAGCTAAGTCTTTGCATGGTTTGGTTTCCATCCAAAAACATATAAAAACATAAAATCCACAAAAATAATGGGAATTTAAAGCATAACCCTTAGATGAAAATAATGGGCTACAAGCACTAGTTATGGAAGTAGAAAGACATGTTACCCATGCCTAAAGGTCCCCTCTAACTAAGGTCCTTTCTCACTTATTACTTCTCTTTATTTTTTAAATAAGGAATGGTGATTGATCTATGGGAGCATTCTTGTGTCTCAAGGGGATGATCTAGTCTTAGAGCATCAATGCGAAGTTACTGAAAGTAGTTAGTTTTGATCTAGACTAAGAATGGACTCTATTAGGTCATTTAACCACAAAATCCATAAGGAACTTCATTCCACTCTTTTTTCTCATCCACCAATGCTTTCTATTATTCATTTTACTACTAGTTTTCATGTCTTAATTTAATTTCTTAGCTTGATGTGTTAAAATTCTTAGGTAGATTCTTCTAGATTAGGTCCTTAGCTTTTCATAACCATTAATCAATTTTGGGACCCATGGACTTCTTAGTTTAAGGGTATGTGAGGGCAAAAAGGGCATGAGCCTATTATGGGAAGGACCCACTTGCATATCTCTAAATTAGGTTGGTTAAGTTCCTTATCCTTAGGCATTTTCACAATCAAATTTTTTATGTGTCCCATCAGTTGCATATAACTATGCACTCTTGATGGCATTTCTCCAATAAATCTCATTCTCTAAATTTGTAAACCATCTAAGCCCTCTTCAAGTATTTCATCATGTTCATGGCTTTTTTGGCTCATCGTAGACTCCAAATTCATGCTTAAAGTCCTTGTATTTTTTTGAAATATTTAAAGTGAAAAATTTTTCTACATCAACTTCATTAATGGGACCCTGTCAATAGAGGGGATGCATAGATGAGACCCCCTCAATGGGGCCTTATTAATGCAAGGCAAAAAAACGTATATATATATGTGGCTACACTTTGAACATTTTTTACATTTGAGCTTAAACAAGAGGGAATTTTTTGAACTTTTCATAGCCTAGAACCTTCCAAGAGCCATAACTTCCTAACTATTTCTCCAATTCACTCTATTCTTTAGTCTTGTAGCTACTAGAGGTAAGCTCTTCATCATGGGGATCATAGACCTTAGGTTTTTTATGGATTTTTTAAGAAATTTTTCTAACTCTAACAAAGGTTTAACTAAGGAACTAACTTTAAAATATCAACTTATAAAGTTAAACCCTTCCAATAAGCTTTGGTAACCTTATAAAATAAAATAACATTAAAATAATGTTAAAATAATCAATCTTCTATGGTCAAAACTTAGCCTAAGTGTAACTGCCCAATGAGATAAGGTAATTAAAGGTTATAACTTACACATTATATGCTAATACATGGTTATGTTGTGTTGTGACCATAGATGGCACCTAAAGGAAAGTACGTGCAGGAAGGAGGACCATCCTAACCAAGGAAAAAATGACTATAAATTAGAAGGGATCAAGAATAGCCCCATGTTCAAGAAGGTGAAACCCATGCAATGGGACCTCTTTTGGAGGAGCCTGAAGTGGAATCTATTCAACGGATTCCTGAATTGGCCACAAAAAAACAATTTCACTGAGATGAGACATCGGAACCAAGACTGAACATTGAGGTCACCTTGATGAAGGCCTACCTCAAATAGATCACAAACAAGTAGGTCTAGAAATCCATGCTTGAAGAGTTGGACTTTGGATCTTTCTTGGAGTTTGCATCTCTAAAAGTTAAAGCATAATTTTAGAACTCTCCCATATGGCCCACCATCACTTCTAGTAGGGAGTTGTACATGGGAGAGACATACCTATTCTAGAATAATCATTAGGATAGTTCAATGGTCAAAATCAAGGATATTTTAGTGTCCTACTTGGTGAAAGCCATTTTTGAGGCCCTTGGGTTGCCAAAAATTAGGGCAAATCTTGTAGAGGTTCTAACGTAGGTAGATCCTAACATCAAGCAAGAATGGATGCAGCAGTGCAATGGAGTTGATTACAAGGAGTTTGGTGCACTCACTATGATGGAACATGCATACTTCAAGATTGTAGCCTTTCACCTCAATCCAACAGTGAGGCTAAGCAAAGTGACAACCTTCTCCACCCATGTGTATGCCACTTAAGAGGATGATTCCTAGTTAACCTTCCTCAATTGATCTATCTTGAAATAGAGAAGTATTTTAAGGAAAATGAATGTGGAAGGAAGGAACTCCCTTTTTCATGCCCTATCAAAAAGTTATGCAAGAGGGGAGACATAACATGCTACACAAATGATGTTGTTTGACATGCTCCAATTGCCTCTTGGGTGGATATGATGAAGGACAAGGTACCTTTCAAAGTCATTCAAGAAGAGGAGTAGTAACAACCACCTCCACCACCTTCTCAAGAAACAACAATAGATGCTCATGCTACCATTGAGTGCATGCATAGACTTCAAGAACAACTCTTGCAACAACAACAACAAGAAGTAGGAATGAGTAGTGGTGATCCATCTCTGTACTAATCAATAATGAGTAACCTTAATGAAGTGGCCTGAACCATAAGTTAGATGAAATATGGAGGGTTAATTTTCTCATCCCAAAGAATGCAGGTGCCCATGAGGTCGAATCCTAGTGCCCAAGAGGTAATGATATCTCTCTCGCAACACTAACAATTTCCAAACATCTCTAGGAATGTTGTTACCTTTTCAGTGCATCTAGAGGAGCGTGAGGGGGTAAATATCTTATTGATGCAACACCATGAGCAGGTGACAATGGCTGAAGTAGTTACTAACAAAATTGTCGAAGCACTTAATGCACCTGCAACATTTGTACTAGACATTTTTGCACTAAGAGATGTGCAGACGTTTGCAGGAACCATTCGTGAAAAATTGAATGTATCCCAGCATGAGGAATTACTAGACTGACTAGTGGGAACTAGGTAGCTGATTACAGATTCTTTGACCTTCCAAATACCATCACTGCAACACAGTTTGAGCTGCTTGAAGTGAGGGGCAAATGCATCATAATGGAGAGGCAACTAGAAACAACCAAAATAGAAAACCAATGCTTGGCTACAAAGGCTATCAAATTAAGGACCTTCCTCACTATTCCTAAGTTTCTTAACCCAACACTAACCCATGATGAAGCTTTTCAATAGCTTCAAGACAAACCCAAGAAGGTTAAGAATGCAAAGGAAACAATGATCTTTGACTAGTCCTTAGCCAAAGTCATAATGCATAACATCTAGTAGGACTTGACCCAAAACATGCCAAGAAAATAAGATTCTAACCGTAAAGAGTCGTTGCCTATGGAATGTTGATGTGGAGAAGTAGTAGATGGTAGATTTTATCCATCAACAACAGGAGCAGCTAGCTAGGATGAACATAGAATTGAAAAGATTGGTAGTAGAAAATATAAACCTCTCCATGGAGGAAGTTTGTGCCTTTCACCAAAAATATGCAATAGAAATAGCCACCTAGAAGAATGAGGCCCTTAAGTTTGAAAGGATCAAGAAACATTATAGAGATTAGGTTGTTCTACAGAAAGAAATCAACATGAAGGAAATTCAATTAATGAAGGCAAAAGTAAATGAAGTCCTCTAGCAGCTCAAGGAAAAAGATGATCTCTGGTAGCCTATCTTTAATGGGCTGAACGTGTACAATAAGGCTGAAATCTACCTAAAAGAGCTACAAATTGAAGAGATGACCAAATACATGGAGGTTGCCAATCTCTGTTATGCAAACCTAGTGATGCTGACTATCAAAAGGTTGTGGTCCGAATTGGAGAAATAAGTGGTCAACTCATACTTGTTGTATGAGGTAGAGTTCAAGCACCATAAATACCAAGTACAAGCTTGAGATTGCAAACATCAAACTCGAGGTACTCAAGGCAAAGTTCACTGATCAACGATTAACCATTGAGAACCTAGCCAAAAGGATGAATGATTACTAAGAGCTACAAAATGCACTTAGAGCGTTTAACATTGAACATAAACAGTTCACTACTTAGTTTGTGAATGTGGAGTTATTGCTTACAATGCCCTATCCGTGAGATATTCCCATTCTAGCCCACATTGGTCATGCCACATGGTTTGTGAATGATCCCTGGAGTAAGAAGGAGAAGATGAAGGCATTGTTGAATGCCTTCTATCTTCCACTAGAAGTTGCAACTAGCATAGGATAATCACAACTGCCTCACCCATCACGTGCGCCCAAAGTAGAAGAAGGTCATTCAGAGCCTTAAGAGCCTCCACTACCTAGGATCGCTTGATCTTCTTCATTTTCTTCATGCCATTAGAGGCATTATGATTGTCAATTTTATCCTAATGTTCAATTTTGTTGTCCTAAACACCAAAATTTTATAATGATTGTAGACCATACACTTGGGCACTTAATTTTTGTTGTGTTGTTTATGTGTTTGTTTTTATATCAATAATCCCATACCTTCCCAAATTTTGTAAAAAAACTTGAGGATGAGTTTTTAGTTAGTCATGGGGTATGATGAGCTATCATAGTTTGGCTATGTCAATAGGATGCCATTGACGTGACCCTGTCAATGGGATCTTGTTGACATGATCCCGTCAATGTAGGGTTTAACTTGTTAACATGTAGTCGTAGATAGGGCATCCTATTTTGCCTATAAATGTGTGCCTACCTATTGCGTTTATGACATTCCTTTGTTAGTTGTAGTGAGTGCACATAGTAGGAGTCAAAGAGTATACGGATCTTTATTTAAGCACTATTATACCTTAGCACTTCAATGTGGATGGTAATAAAGATGAGCTTTCCTGATAAACCTTACAACACTTGGATTAGATTACTTATTTTACTTATGCATTTAATATTCCAACAATTTCCTTTAATATTTTTAAGTAAGTAATTAATTAATTAATTAATAATAATTAAATAGTAAACATAAGTACAACCACTTCGAGCAGATGTCTAACACTTGGTAATCCTAGTAATGCTTAACGTTTGATAACCTAGTAGTGCTATACGTGTTTAGGATGTGTACGGTAAGTGAGAATGGATGCTTATGTTAGGATTAGTTAAGTGTTAGCTAGTTGTTAGATTAATTTAGCATTAAATTACTTTATTCTTTATTCTTGTTCTTAGGTGGCTTAATTCATAAAACAAAAAATGATAAAAATCATATGCCTCAGTTATACTTAACCATATCCTTGAACTTCACAAGTGGAACTGGGAAGACAATGATTGTAACAATTAGTTTCACCTCTTAGAACCAATGTACTTAGAGACCTAAAGTCCTTAGAATTCAATAGGATCGCTATGTGAATGTTAGTGATTCATATGGTTGGGCATAGGGTATACTTCCACTCATTAGTATCATAGCTAGACACAATGTAAAAGCACAGAAATTTTCAGCAGCTACTAGTATTTATAAAAATTTGATTCATAATAGAAAAAGACAGTTCATTAAAGAAAAACAAAAAACTCTTGTCCACATGATCAAGAAAGATCCAACAAATTTATGGAAGTTGCTTCATACCTACAAAAGGTTGGACCAAAAATTTTCCTTTTCTAGCATACAATAATTTTATCAAAAATTGTTTCAAGAAAATGAAGAGTTGATAAGAGATTAGAAGAATAGTGGTAATTTATTCATATCCTTTGAAGACACTTTGTAGGGCATTAAAGGACTAGCCTTAAGTAGCAAATGTAGAGGATTACATAGAAAAATGTATTAGGAAGTAATATGGAAAAACCTAAACCATGCTCTCCATTATGGTTTAGATAAAGAATGGTGTATTAATAAAGGCATTTTACTCTTCGAAAAAGGAGATAGATCAGATTTAAATAATTACAGATTAATTGTAATCAATAATATTTTCATCAAAGTTTTAGAAAATATTCTTAAGATGAAGATTGGTAGATATACAGAAGAAGAAAAACTTCTAAGTAATGTCATAAGTTGGATTTAGACGTTACCATTCTACTATTGATCACCTTATCACATTGAAACATCTTCTAACTATATGAAAGGAAAAAAATAAAAGAATTTTTATTTGCTTAATGGATTTTTCTAAAGCATATGATTTAGTTATTCAGAGTAAATTGTGGAAGCATTTACAAGACATTGGTAGTCCTCCATCCTTGTTATATGCAATTCAAAGTCTCTATCAAAAGGTATATATACAAATCATTAATTATGACTCACATGTAAAATGTTTTACTACATAGTAATATTGGGGTGAAACAATGTTGTCCTCTTTCCCCCACACTTTTTGGCATTTTATTAATAAACTAGGGGAGTGGATGCTTAAAGTTCTAGGTAAATACTCTATTAAAATTAATAATCATCCTATAAGCCTCTTCTTGTATGTAGATGATGTAGCTATTATCTCCAAGTCTAAAGAAGGTTTGTAACAAGTACTTATTATGCTAAATAATTTGTGCCAACACTCTGGAATAAAAGTTAATATGCAAAAAACCAAAATTATGGTCTATGGTACAAGAAATCATAATTATTGTTTTACTATTATACAAATCAAATAGATATGGTTCCAAATTATAGATACCTTGGATTGGATCTTTCTCACAATTATAATTTGAAGGTTTGCATCAAACAGAGGATTACAGGTAGCTTGAGAGCCTTGTTTGATCTTTAAAGAAAATGTAAGAAGGAAGCTATTTTTGCCTAGGAAATCAGAAGATAATTGTTTTGCTCTATTGTACAACCAACCCTTTTGTATGGGTGTATTGTGTGAGGCCCTAGGCTTGCTAGTAAATATTGGAAGAAAATAGAATAGGTTTAGAAGCATTTTTTGCTAGAAGAGTTTCAAGTTAAAAGATGGGTACAATGTGATTTGTTGGTTCTAGAAGCAAATATGATGTCCTTAGAGATAGATTCCCTTTGTTAGTTGTTTCATATGTTCATAGTCTCTCTTCTTGTACAATGACTAAAGTTTCAAAGGAAGTTGTAGTGGCTACACAACAAAAAGGGTTGTTCCATGAGGGAATGGTTATGGCTTAAAAAATGAAACATGGAGAAGGAAATTCTTCATTGTGATACAAAACAATTATGTAAGAGTATTAGAGATAAGGCACTTTTACACATACGGGATAATCCAAGAGGTAAAAAACAATTATACTTAATTGACATTAGAGGAGGCATCAACAAGAAAGCAACTTATTTATGTGTCCTATATTTCCTTCATTTACGATGTCAAATTAGCTAGGTAAGATTGGGGTCTCACTATTTAGAATTGAAACAAGTAGATGGGTCAAGACTCCACAAGAAGTGAGAACCTACCATCTATGCAATCAAGGAGTACTTGAAGATGAGCATCACTTATTTCCACAATGTTTTGTTTTAGAGTATTGCCACCATAAATGGCAAATTACAACTTAAGATATATTTGATATATCACCAAGAAAACTTGGTAACTTTATTGATAAAATGTTTGCCATCTATAGTTCCTTGGTCTAATTTGATGATGTAATTAAACACTATTTAAGATTCAGTTTTGTAACTTATAAAGATGACAATGTAAGCTTCAAACAAACAAGTGTTATATTAATGATGTAAGTTTTTTTATTTTGAAACTCTTGAAGAGACGGATAATAAATTAACCACTTAAACCACCAACCTGCTGCTTCCCAGCAGGCATGAACGCGCACTGCCATCATCAATATACTTCTAATCTTTCGATAACTCTTTTACATAGAATTTCTTGAAAAAAAAATTGTTTTAGAAAACCCCTTTAACTTGTAAAATGCCTATACCTTGGAATTATGTTTAGATGTTACACGAAATCGGGTAGGTTGTAAATTTTAAAATGAATGTTTTTTATGCACGATCCGACGTTTTGGTGTAAAATCAACCAAAGGCAGACGCAACCAGGAAATCGGTTAACAAATTGTCGAACACCTGATGAACAGAATCCGAACCGGCTCGGCTTAGAACCTTGCCGGTCAGTCGTGAATCTACTCTCGTCTCCTGCCTAACTAACGGAATTGTTTGCCTGGTTACAGTACACGGCCCCATCTTAAAAAACCGTGAAGCTTTGCTAAGTGCTTACAGAGAGAACTTATCCACGACAAGTGAAAATGCACGGAACAGGGATTTTGATGATGGCAGCAAAGCGATTGAAGATGAAATTCAGAGATCCCATCGATCCTAAAGTCTGCCCAGAAGACTGCAAGATCATTTCTAGAACCATCTATGACATCGTAACAGAGCACGGCCCCCTCACAGTTGCCAACGCCTGGGATCATGTTCAGGTACCATGTTATTCCCAAACTTTATGGCATTCTTACATTGCAATATTTATATGTGATGCGTGTATCTTTCCATAGCAAATTGAGTTTGTTTGTTGCTAAGATTAGTTCTTCCTATCAGTGTAACTATCGTTCGTTCTCTTAGCTGATTAAATAAAACAGAAATGTATCAAATGCTAGTCTAGCTGATCAGGTGGTAGCCGTATCGGTATTTAATATTTATGGTGAAATTTTGCAAATGGCATAGTTTATAATTTTGGTCTTTGTGGAATTAATTCGGAAGTATTTTTCTTCGTTGTTGACAATTCTCCTTCTTCTCGGTTGAATTTTCCAGAAGCATTTTGCAGTTCTCTTTCTTATTGCTGAGTCACTGGTTTAACTTAAAGATACTACCATCTCAACTCAACAATCTGCCATCTTGCCTGTAACTAGAAATCGAAAAGCACTTAAATGTAAGAGAGAAGCTCTACCAGTTTATACAGGGGCGCTAAATGATTCATGCGTATTAGATGCTCTTTCTATTTGGAAATTTTTTCCATATAGGCTAAACTATACTTGATCCAGAAATGCTATTTTCAGATTAGGATTTTTGTTATACGGTTTATATTCTATGTTCTCTGTTTATTTTATAAACTATCACACTTAAATGCTCTTTTCCCTCGATCTCAAGACACCTGTGTCTTTAGCTTTTAATTGCACATTTAGAATTTGCATGATTGCAACTTGATGCATGTTTTATAGATTTGCATTAAGGTTTGATGATCAGGGTCATTCACTGAGCAAGAGGCGTGTTGATGGTTGCTATGATGACATATGAGAAAACAATGTTGTTTATTAGATCAATGGTTATTGGTTTACTTGGTGACCCTTTCCCATGTTGAATTCTGAATATCTTATTGTTATTGAACTAGGCAGCTGGATTAAGGGCATTAACGAGCAAAAAACACATGAAGATAATGTTAAAATGGATGAAAGAAAGAAACATGGTCAAAGTTGTATCTAATCCAGAAGGTCCATTGTTGCCATGTGTTTACACAACTGGAAAATCAAAGCCCTAACATACTCTTGAACTATGTACCAAAACCTTAAATTTCAGTAAATACCATTTTTAGCATGTTTGGGATTTTATTTCATTGTTGCTTAAAATTTTTTTGTTGCAGTGTTGCAGAACATTTGAAATGTCTCCTTCGTTTATATGGATAATTAGATCGGTGGTGGCATATTCCAGAAATCTCTATAAGCATATCTAAAGTGAAAGTGTGCTGATATATCTGACAAATAAACAGGCTTAAGTACATGGACATGATAGTTCAACTGCTGATATACTACTTTCCCTCCCTGCTTTTTGGGGATCGACATCCTCCTACTTTTCCATCCCTACTGGAGGTTCACCGCCCCAACTTCCATGCCTTTTAGTGTCTTTTTGCTGTCTTAATCCCAATAAGCCGATAAAGAATACCCAAATGCTAAAATTATTTTGGTTAGCATGTTCTTTATTGAAGATCATTTTGTCTCCAGTTAAAGGAAAAGGGTAAGTGAAAAATATTCATTACAATAAAGAAATGATTTGCATGCATGATTAAAGAATTAGTAGCCAACTATTGACAAGATTTTTGAATCTATCATTTTATTGTCTGACAACATACAAGTAAGAACTATTATCAGACTTTTGGTTAGAGATAATATCGGGGGAACCCAAGTGTTTAACAATATGATATCATTATTTGATTTTGACAAAGCAAATAGCTGGTTAGATTCAAGGAATTTGTACCTACAAAAAGGTATAGAACTGAATTAATATTTTTATTAATAATCTAGTAAGGATGATTTATTTGTTTTGAGTTCATGACTAATGATAGTAATTTTAAATATATGATGCTTATATGCATATTACTAGTAGCCTTGGCTTTAATATTTGTTTGGATTATATGTTAACTTAATTGAGTGTACGCAGTTCAACGGTTTCAGATATTTATTGGAAATAAACACAAAGATGTTTTATGTCATGCACTCTTGATTTCCCAAAAGAATTAGGTCTTATCATCATGAATTCAAAACCCACTTTTTTAACAGTCAAATAAAGAAAGTTCTTTCTGAGAAAAGGGAAAAGATAGTTTCACCTAAATCCGAATGTGTCCAGGTATAGAAAACTTTTCCCAATTGGGTAATACGAGGCCCAATTCAGGGTTGCAATTAGGTGTTTGAGATGGGCCTCATTAAACAGTTTTATCCTGCTTTCAGTGCTCATTGTCCCAAATAACAGAATAACTGGTGGTTTACAAATATCATAAATTAAAAGGTTGCAATATGTACATTTTGTAGATTATTTAACATTTCCTGATGCTTTGTTGATGGAAAGTTTACAGATTTAAAGCTTCCTCTGTTTTCAAATACGTGATCCTCTCTAAGGCAAACAGTGCAGCTGTGTTTGACAATCTAGTTTGGGCCTCGATTACCCAATTTGGCAAAGTTGTCTATGCCCAGACGTATGTGCAGGGTTCGTATATACCACGTTTTACCTGTTATTCAGAGAGCTTTCATTATTTGACTGTTGCCAATGTGGTTTTTGAATTCATGAGGCCAAGGGATTATACTGCACGGAAATGCTGCATGATATAAAATGTCCATGTTTTTTTCCCCTAATACCAGACATTCGAAACAGTTGGACTAGGTATAGTGGATGAAGGCATAATGTATGCAGCTGAATTCGTGGTGGATAAAAATGCAGCTAGGATTGCACAATTAAAATAGGAACAGATAAAAGTCCATATTTTACCTGTTATTCAGAGGGAGCTTTTATTATTTGACTGTTGCCAAGGTGGTTTTTGAATTCATGAGGGCATGGGCTTATGTTTTTTGGAAATATTGCATAATAAAAAAATGTCTTATTTTTTCCCCCAAATTCTTAAGATTTGAAACAGTGGGACTAGGCATAGTGGATGAAGGCATAATTTATGCAACTGAATCCAAGGTAGATAAAAATGCAGCTAGGATTGCACAATTAAAATAGGAACAGATAAAGGTCCTTTGAAAATCAGCCTGATTCTGGTTTGAGTTGGCTGCTTGTCTTGCACTCATAGAGGTTAGAGCAGTGTTGGGATAATTATGGGCCTAGAAATAAAAATGTATTCTTTGGAACTTGAATTCATGATCTAACACTTGAGTTGGTGTGGACAACATGGAAAAGTTCCTGAAATAGTGTTGGAGCTCAGCTGGATACATGATGTAGTAGTCACGAAATTTTGTATGATGTTTGGAAGTGTTTCAATTCAAAAATTGGCACCTCAGTTGACCAAGTTCCTAAGTCAAATGATCGAGCTAAGTTTCGAGAATCTTTAAAGAAATTTTGTGGGATGCTGTCGGGATGCTATGGTTTAAATTTCACCTTTATCAATTAAAACTAAGATATGGTAGCTTGAAACTTGGATATCTTCATGATCTTTGATGGTATGAGACAACTTGGGTTTTGGGCCTCATTAACTCTTGGAAATATCATTTAAAATTTATTTAAAATTCTTGGTGTTCAACCCTATTGATGCTTTGGAGGATTGTATACTTTGTTTCTCAGCTTGGTTTGGTATAGATTTGATTTTAATACCTTTATAGTTTTATTTCTTAAGCAAATGCTTCAATCTATTCATATTTTTTTACTTCAACTGCTAGGCTCTTGTCAAAACTTTTTATGATAGAGTTGATCATATTATCTATCGTTGTCTTTAATATGCTAAGCAACATAAAAAAGAGTTTCTAGAGTTGTTTGTGATATTTGCACTAGTAGCAAGAAAGATTGAGGACTTGACCTCATTAATTGTCATTAATTGTTATTACCAGTGTTTCTCTAATAGCAAAATGGATTGCAAAGTGCATTGATCAACATGAATGTTTGGATGCTTCTTTTTTTCATGTTTGGATGCTTCTTTTAAGAAATAGACTTATACAAGGAAAACCTAAAAATAATAATAGTTGGTCTTTAATAATTTTCTTCAATTTCTTCTTTTTCAAAAGATATATTCAAGCAAATTAGCCTATAGTGGCTTCCTTTTAATGAAGGAGCTTGGGCTATTAGTTTATCTAGATTGTGTACCACTTGAGCAAATTTGTTATCATTATAGTTTCTTGTCTACATATGAATAATAGATGAATTACGTAAAAGGAGGTTTCTATCCTCTATGATTTCAATAGAAAGTATAAAAAAAATTTGAAAATTTAATTTTTGGTTTTGAGAATTTATTTAAAGTTGATAGTAATTTGCATAGGCTTTTTCGAATATTTTTTGGAAGGATGATAAATCTATCTTTCCTTTTAACTCCAAAGCTTAATACAAAATTATTACAAAGAATGATTTTATTCATAACAAATTCAACAAGGCCTAGAAAATTCAATTATCATAGCACTTTTGATGAGGAAAATGGAAGATATTTGGAGAGTTCCTACCTTTCTAAAAATTCATTTTTTTATGACATCTTATTCATCAAGGTCTTCATATTGGCACTCATCTTAAACATATAAGAATAGTTTTTCTTCAATGTCCTCTTTGTGGAAATGAAGACTCTTTTTTATTTCGTCCTTTTTTTTCTTGAGTAACTTATTGTACAACATGCTTGGAAATAGACATCCAAACTTTGTAATTGCTTTCAACTTAATATCAATGATATCATTTTTTATTATCAACTTGCTTTTCTTACTTTCTTTGCATTTGGAAGTATCTTTGATTGCTTATTCTCTACTTTATTTGGAAGCTTCAGTGTGTAGTTATTTTTCAATAGCAAGAGCATAACTATAATTTTTTTTAGAAGTTAAATACCATACTTTTAAATATATTACTTTTCAGCTATAGCTTCAAGCAAAAAAGTTCCAAGTAAAAGCCAAACAATTAATTTATTTTCTTCATTAATAATTTTTTTTAAAAAATTGAAAGCTAAAGGATGGGAAACTTTTAACTTCGGTTGTTATTTGTTTATTTTTTCTAATTAATGAATTTTTTTTATCTTTAGAGAGAGTTTTCCCCTTCTTTTTACAAGAATTCCTTTAGTAAGAAGTGAAAACTCATGAAGGCACTTCTAAGGAAGGGCAAGGCCTAATCCTTTTCCTAGCCTAGAGGGGAGGTGTTTTAGAATTGGTTGTGAGGATGAAAACCTAAAAAGGCATCCCCAAAACCATTGGCTTTTTCTTTAGGTTCTCGCTTTATTGATTTGATGCACTCTAAATTTTTTAATATTATTATTCATTCTTTTGAGATCTAACAACCATCCCCACCCCTATGTTTCCCTATTTTAAAATGCAATTCATGAAAATAGTTGTATGGTATGGGCAAATTTGATAATGATGGTACGGAACTATTTGACTATAGGTATTGCTTGAACATTTAACCAATACAATACTTTGGTAGAACCTATATAAAACATGAAGATACTTCAAAGCATAACTCAAACTTGCAATCTCTTACTTGCATACTATGTATCAAACAATAAGGTAACCAATTGGGCCAACTCTTATAGATATGTTTGTTTTTCATATTATGGCTTCATCTTTTGGCTATTCTACTTAGGGCTCATATGGTTCTATTATTAGACATCTAACTTGGCATGATGATGAGTGAATTGGCATTAATTTGGTAAACGGTTTAATTTTTAATTCATGGAGACTTAGGCCTCCTAAAGAAAAATTTTACATGATAGTAACTAAGTTTGCCTACTATTTTATATGGTGTTGAATATTGAGCTAAAAAAAGAGGTGCAAATAACAAATGAGGATGGTAAAAATGTTAGATGAATGCTAAATGTTACAAGAAGAGAGAAAATGCATAATATAGATATTAGATGAAGGCTTGAAGTGGCTCTATCTTCTTAGATGGTTTGGTAATGTCTAAAGATGAAGGCTAGAAGTGTCTTCTATTCTCTTAGATGATTTGGTTATGTCTAAAGAAGAGTATATAACAATTCTATTGAAAAGAGTCGCCACACCATATATCTACAAAAGTAGCCAAAATGAAGACTAAAAATTTCATGGATAAAATGATTGAAGATGATATGAAGAAATCGCAAATAGATAATGATCTAGTTTTAAATAGAAGTGAATGATGAAAGAAAACTTATAGTTAATCCTGTTTTGTTGGGACAAGGCTAGGATGATGATAATGATGAAATAGTAAGCATTTTTTTTTCTTTTTTTGTGCTATAGAAATTAACAGTCAGGAATCATATGTTATAGATTTAAAAACTAGAAGTTGAAGATCGATAATTTGAAGTTAGAAAAGAATAAAAGCTAATTAATCCATTTGGTTCTCAGTGTATTTGTAGATAATGAAGGTCATTAAAAAAACATGTTAAACGTACTCCTAGCCCTTAGATGGCTAAAAAAATATATTTAAAGGTGAATATTAAATTTTGAAGAATTGTTCTAAGGGTTTAGATCTTGATGAGGATTTAAAAGTACTATAATGTTTTTATTTTTCAAAACAATAGTTATCCCTAAAGCATATAGTCAAATTATAACATTATAGCTTAGCATTACCCACCAAAATTAAACTCATAACTTGGAGCTTCCAAATCAAGAGTCTTACCACTAGCCTGGCACCTCATTGTTTGGTCTACTAGTAAACACACCTCTAACACAAGTAATTATTTTACATATTACTTCATATATATCTTAATTAGACTTAACCATATAAACTAAGGCCAATACAAGTGTAATTGGGAAGATAGTAACTTCTAATCATACTTAATGATATAGAAACTCTACTAGTCCAATCCATGGATTATAATCGGATCATACGTGAAAGCTTGTGATTTATATAGTTGGACATAGAGACTACATCGTTGTCATCACTATCTTTGTTGTCAGGGACTAGTGCTAGTATTCTAGATTAGTTTGAATCATTGATAATCACTATTAGAAACTTAATAATTCATCACTTGAAAAATATTATTATTTTATTAAGTCACACATGATAATTTCAAGATGCTTTCTTCTTATAGAGCTGATTTTCCACCTGCTTACAACTTTAGACGAAGGAATGATAGATTTTAAAGGAATTAAGATAATATGCCCTATCAAGTTAAGGTCATTTATCAACATCTAAATCCCAACTATTTGGAACATACTTTCATTCTACACGAGAATGAATAAATCAAATGGCAAAACCTAGAAGACAACATTGTGTTGTCACCTGATTGTGCAATACAATTAGTGTTAATGATAGTATTAATAAAAGTTGGATTGGAATATGTTATAGTTGAATACATGATTGTTGACCAACTTTCCAAGTCTTATTAGCCTATCATGCTCAACTCCTAAAAGGCCATTTCATGGAAGCACACCATGAATCAACAAAGGACAAAGGAGCTACCATTCCATTGACTTCATAGTCAAATAAGAAGAACATTGATTATCATTTCGGGAGATTCAATCACCAAAATCCTCTGCCCTTTAATGTAGATGATGTAGCTAACTCATGGCTACACTCAGTCTTGACAAGCAACTAAGGGAAGAACAAGAACCAATGCAAGGAGGACCTCTAAGCCTAGGTCTTCTAGAAGGCCATCAAGATATAAGTAAAGAGGTGTGATAGAAGAGCAAGTTGGTATGGCTTTCCCATTTCTTCATCCTCTTCATCATCCTCATTATCAAGCTATGTATAGGATGAGCATAGGCTAGGAAGAAGAGGCCAAGATGGACCAACTGGTAATAATAATAGGAAATATTAGAATAGGAATGGATGCATGGATGATAATTATGCTCATGATAGAAATAGAGACCATGGGCATAGACATGGAAGAAGGCATAACAAGTAGCATAGAAGGGGTCATGGTAATGATAGAGATCATGATGAATGTGATGATTATGATGAACCTCTTTTAATAATAAAAAGCATGATTAATATTAGAGAGGCTATTTATATTACAACCAAGCATCAAAGGAATATCCACATCAAGTGACATAGGATGAACAACATTCCCAAATTTGAGAAAGGCTATAATGTGAATTCTTAACATTATTTGTAAGTTTTCCATGATACTTATGCCTTGTAGAAAATACATAATGATTGGTAGAAGCTTAAATTATTTTCATAAAGAAGTAGGTATTTTATATTAATCCATGAAATCAAAATCCATCAGAAGGTAGAGTACAATGCTAAAGTTGTTTAATGATAAATATCAAACATAATCTATAGTGTTCAACTTGAGAAAATAGATTCAAATATAAAAATAGAGCAACAATAAATTTCTTGATGTAACCTTGGAAAGATACAAGTCCTTACTACACAGATGTCTATGCCATGGATTTTTTCAAAGAGAATATATCAACTTAGAAACAAAATAAGAGAAACTCTTAGTATCGATTATCAAGGGAGACTATCAGAAATGAGAACTCATTAAATTTGAAGGTTGGTAGACTAAGTGGCCAAAGAAGAGGGTGAACTTAAAAAGAGAGAGAGTATTAAAGAGTATAATAGGGATTCATCCCTTCATAAGAAATATGTTTATGCTTATAAGAGAAGAAAAGATGAGAATCCAATGAAGAAGGTGATTCAGTGAAAGACTTTGTCAATACAAAATTCTATTTCAGACATTGCATCAAATGTGGAGAAAGTGTGAGATTTAGTGGATGAAAAATTTACAACTATACTCAAAATAATAAAGGAGAAAATATCACAATTGCATGAGATAAAAAAATTTAAAAAATAAAAAGGAAATAAAAAAGATCATTTATGGGCAAAGCTGCTATTATGGGAAAGGTTGCTAACTTAGAATCAACTAATGATAATGGATGTAATTTAAGCTAATATGAACATCCTAAGGGATGTTGCCCTATTATTTTATAGTTATAGGAATCAAAGGCATATGCTTTGATACCGAAGTTCATAAAAAAACATACGCTCAAGAGATTATCTTATTCACAAGGTAATTATAGGTAGTTCTACAATCAACAATACTATCTAAGTGGGACTCCACTTCAACCTCAAGAGTTATATTATTAGCAACAATAACATCCACAGTCATAGGAAATGCTACCATCAAGGTAGCAAAATCCTTATAGGAAACTTGATTCCTATGAAGATTATGTTCAATAACCTATTTTTACTAGTGGTGTAACTCTGCAAGACCATTCCTCCTACTATTATTATTTACCAAAGTACCATAGGTCTTTCACTCCTAGAGATAAATCACACTCATATCCTTTACATACACATTTTATGCATTCTCAACAATTACAAACTTCTCTTCCTCTAGTATCACCTCTACAAATGCAAGGTGAGATGCCTTCACAACCACATTAGAAAAATACTACTAGATTTGTACATATAAAAGTAGATGACAATTCAAGTGATTCCAAGAATAATCCTCAAAAGTGTCCTTTCTTTGGAATTATTAGTCCATCTAAACCAATGCAAGAATTAGTGTCTATAAATCCCACTTCAATGCCAACATCCTCCAATCCTTCTAACAAGTCAACTTCAAACCAAAGTGTGTGCATAATGACTTTTATGTTAACCCATGTTGTAACTAATTGGATCAAAGTAGATAATCTTTATAGGAAAAGAACAAGTCCTAGAAGCCCCCTCATTTACTTATAGATTGCTAGGAATGCACCTTATAAAGCTATGTTAGATTCAAGTTCTAGTATAAACTTGATTTCTTAAGAGATGTATAAAGCATGAATCCTACTACCATTTAAGTACCACAACATCATATTGGAGCTTGTAAATTAGTCCATCATTATGTCCTTTAAAAAGATGAACAACATTATGACCACCATTAATGGATGGTCCTACTTAGCAAATTTCATAGTGATTCAAATAGAAATCACAATGGGGAGTTTTCTATCTTTATGGGAAGAGCTTGGCTAAGTACAATGATGTCAAGCTTGAGATTATAGGCCTTTCCTTAAAACTTTTCAAGATGAATAAGCATAGAGTGATCAAGAAGAAAAGAGTTTCATGCATTACATAAAATATTACATGATGCAATTTCATGCAAAAAGCTTAAACAGTCAAATAGAAAGCCATCATGACATATAGTTCATATGAAAATAAAGCATGTGTGCGAAAGTACTTGTATGCAAAAGCCACTAAGTAGGAAGACATCTAATGAATGATAATAGATGAGAGCTATAAGTCTATAATATGCATAGACTTGCATGAAGTCCTCACAAATGCTTATATTGATAGGATAAATGAGATGAAGTATATTAGGCAACAACTTTATTGAGTAAAAAACAAGCAAGAAGAAGAGATAGATTAGGGAAAGTTAGAAATCTTAGAAAAAATAAAGTCAAAACCCATAGAATTCAAAACATTATCAGAATCTCTTAAGTATGTATTTTTAGAAAATGACAATCCAATAATTGTAAATGTCTAGCTCACAGAAGAATAAAAGAAAAGATTATTTAAGATGGTTAATAAATTATCAATAACCTTTGCTAAGTCCTATGATGAAATTACGAGAATTAATCCATGTATATGCCAATACAGAATTTACACAAGTTTGACCATTAAGTTTAAATGTTAACACAGTGTAGGCTAAATCCAAAACTAAAGAAGGTTGTAAAGAAGGAAATTGAAAAGCTCCTAGAACCAAGCTTCATCTATCCTATACTAGATAATGAATGGATAATTTGACTTGTGATTTTACCTTTAAAAAGGGCTCATGGAGGATCTACATCGATTTCATATTATTAAATATGAAAAAATTTAATGACCATATTTTGTTACCATTTTTGACTAAGTATTAGATGCAATTATTAGGCACAAGAATTATAGCTTTTTAGATAACTACAATAGGTATAATCATATTCATATAGCTCTAGAAGACTAGCACAAAACCACATTTACAAGTTCCGAGAAAACTGTTGCATTTTAGAATAAGCCTTTTAGCCTATGCAATTCTCCTACAACCTTCTAATGGCCTTTTCTTATTATCTTTTAGAAGCATATTGTCAATGGCATAGAAGTTTTCATCAATGACTTCTCCACTTTGATTTCTAATTTTGATTAGGCATTGAACTATATTAAGTAAGCCTTAAGCACTATATAAAAATAAATCTTAAGCTTAACTAGTAGAAAAGCCATTTGATAGTTCAAGAAAGTATTACTCTTGGGCATTGAGTATTAGAAAAAGAAATAGAGATTATTCTAAAAAAGATAAGAGTTATCTAAGGAATTACATAAGGGCTACAAATAGTGAAGGACCTTAGGTCATTCCTTGGGCACATTAGCTATTATATGCACTTCATAAAAAATTTCTCAAAGATTACCAAACCATTGGTGGAGTTAATAAAGAAGAATGTACATTTGAATGGACCAAGATATATGACCAAATTCTAAACGAGAATCTTGTAGAAACTCCAATTCTATAAGCCCTTGATTGGTCTAAATTAGTCCACATCATGACAAGAGCATCCAACTATGCATTGGAAGTCATGCTCATACAAATGGATTATTAGAATTGCCCATACTACATCATTGCATAACTAAGAGTATTATAAGCACATAGTTGAACTAAATCATATGTACTTAATTATCTAGTCTTTATGTATATAGATTATAGTGCAATCAGGTTCCTCATAAATAAGCTAGCAGTTAGCCCTTATGTGATATGATGATTGGTAATCTTGTAGAAATTTGATATCATTATGATTAATAAAAAAGACACAAAGAAAATTTTGTAGATCATCTATATTGGTTAAGATGAGACAACAAGGTTGATAAAGAGTTAGTTTCTAATAAGTTCCCAGATGAGCTGCTCTTTGAAAAAGCCACAATACTTACATCAAGGGTAGTCAAACCATGGTATGCTAAATATCACATATATTTGCTAAAACAAGAGATCCCTATCAAATGGGTTTAGCATAGAAAAGAATAATTCCTATGCCAAGTCAAGAACTACATGGAGATAAAGGACAACCTTTATAAAATCTATGTAAATGGTCGAGTTTACTACTGTGTACTTGATGAGAGTTAACCAAATGTGCTCCAAGGAGCTCATGAAGAGTCTTGTGGAGGCCATTATGAAAGGAGATGAACAGTCACCAAAATCCTCATGGCCAGCTACTTTTGGCCCATGATCTTTATGGATGTGCATTGGTTTGCTAAATCTTGTAATTGATATCAATGAAATGATGGGATAATAAAAAGATTTAAAGGATCCTAGTAGTGGATCAAACCACTGGAATCATTTAATCTTTGAAATTTTGATTTTATGGTTTCCATCACATCTATGTTAAATGAGAATGCCTACATTATTATTGTTATGGACTATTGTATGTAATGAGTAGAAGCTACAACAATATTTGACTACACAATAACAACAATTGCAAGCTTCTACCAATAATAGATGGTTCATAGATTTGGTATGCCAAGGACACTTATTTTAGATAATGAAACTTATTTCACAAGTGCTACCTTTAAGAAATTTATGCAATTTTTGGAGATTAAGCATAAATTAACAACATCTTATCATTTGAAAGAAAATAGTTAAGAAAAGATAACTAATGGGGAATTACATGCATTCTTACCAAGACCATTAGTACATATATAAAATCTTATAGCATGAAACTAAAAAATACCTTATGGGCCATCACTCCATGTGGAAAATTCCTATAGACTACTCCCCATATGAATTAGTATAAAAAAAATATTTCTAAGTTACCCATTCAAATAAAAATTCATACATTAAATTATAACATGTATGCTTGACCTAAATCTAGAATAAAAAAAATGTCTAATGAATCTCAACATACTCGATGAAAATTAAAGTGTAGTACTAATGTTAAATGAAGTCCATAAGGGATACACTAAATAGTGACATGATGTCAAGGTTAGATGCATAGAATTCAACCCAAGAGATAAGGCACTATATTAGAATTTCACTCATGTACCATGATGTACTAAATTTCAAATGCTATGGGAGGAATCTTATGTTGTTCACTCTATGTTCAATTAAAGTATCATACACATATACATCTTGAAAATCCACAAAAACATTCTTCTTGTTAACATCTAACAACTCAAAACCATTTAGAGACTCCCAAGTAACCATTAACTCTCCATCAACCTCTATTGCTACTAAAGCTTACTCAATTTTCATATCTTTGCCATGAACCTTATTCATAGGAGAAATACCCATCCTAATTAAAATCTTGTGATGACATTTTATACTTTTTCTAAGTTTCCTATTTCTTTACTATTTTTTTTGTTTCTTGATATATTTTCTATTTCTTAATATTTTTCAATTCTTTTATATACTTTCCATTTTTTAGTCATTTCCTTTATGTTAGTGGATGATTTTGATATTTTTACTATTTTTGTTAATAAAATTATTAAATTTTGCACAAGAACCAACTTCATTTTTGAAATTATGTTTTGTAGTATCATATTATTGAAGAAATAATTATTAAAAGCAGTGAGACCACATCACCCATTCCTTCATTTTATCAACATGGAAGAAATGTAATCCTTGTCACATTTAAAACTAAAAGTAATCCATGATCATCAAACTTTGAAGGGAGGAAGGACTATGTGAGTTGAATAAGGATGTGACATCAAGGGGATTTTCTCATTCTTTAGACTTTCATCTTAGATGACATTGGTTCCTTGTTGACACATTATCACTTATGTTTTTCATTACTATTAGAAAATAATAATTGATCAAAATTTTTCTCTTGTTATGTCACTAAATAGAAATGTGACCCATGCCCAAAGATAGTGTTATAACAAAGATAAGAAATTAAATAATTACATAAATTCTATAGAAACTATTATTAGGATACCATTGGAAGGACATATGACCAATGCTTGAAGGAAGGCTACTTCTAAAAATTTCATGGTTCCATAAACTAATTTTATTATGTGGCTAGAAAGACATGTGATTCATGATTAAAGGTAGGCTACTTCTAAGAATTTCATGATTCCTTGGATTAGTTTCATTATTATGTGACTAAAAAGATATGTGACTCATGCCTAAAAGTGCTTCTCTAACCAACGATAAAGATCCATAACATAAATGTTAATGACTAATTAATTATTTCTAATTATTCTAATGTATGTTTTTAAATTTTTTGATTAAGTGATGTTGTTTTTAACATCATTACTAGTTGGTCTCATGGTGGTGGTGTTCATGCAAAATTGTTTTTTCACAATCCTATGAGAACATTTTCATGAATGAGAGATATTAAGTATCTAATTCATGGTCATAAATGGTCTTTAGAACAATGTAAGCCTATATTAATAATTATGAAATGAAGGAACATGAACCGCTAATGAAATATAGACTTAGCCTATCATTCAATGTTGAATTAATAAGGGAATGATTAAGTGATGATGAAATTAATGTTAAAAAAAACTAAGGAAATTCAAAGTAATCAAAATGTGTAAAAAATCATAAATCTAATAAGAAATAAAAAACTCATTGTATAGGAAAAGGTTTAAGTTCCCTTCCCAATGAATAAAAATGATTGATTAAATAAACAAATAGAGTTTTCCTCATAGGGAGGGCTAAGTGCTATAATGGTGGGAGAATATAGAATAAAACTGATAATAGAAACTCAATTTTTAAGAAACTTAATGATTTTGATGTTTAAATTTGATATTTTGTGGGTGTAAATATGAATGAAGAGTCTTTCAATGCTATTTAGAATCTTTTCAAGCTCCAACTAGGGGTTTTTCTGTGAATTATCCTGCAAGTGACACTGGTGTAGGTGACAAGACATGGTGATGCTAACACTAGCATGTGCATGTGTGAAAGTAGCTTAGGAACTTAGACTAAACTCAAAAACTATAAGAGATGCTAAGATGGCCACAGAGCATGTAGGTGATGTAGTGGATGCAGGTACTTACAACCCATATCTTTCAAAAATTGAAAAGTGCTCTTAAATATCATGAAATTGGTCTCAAATTGATGTTTTAAGATGGTATTTTTAAGGTTAGGATTTTTAAATTTCATCATGAAGTCAAGCATAATAAACTAGAGTTTTTTTTTGGAATCCTAAAGTTAAGTGTAGGTTGGATGATGTGACACTAATGTATGCATGTATGTGTATGCTATATAGTACATGTATGTGTGTGCTATAGGTGATATGAGATACTAACATTGCATTAATCTCACCTTGTTACACTTAGAAAAAGGTAATTTTGTAATGCATGCTATATGATGAATAGTTGGGTATTCCAACACCTCACCATGTAAGTCATGAGTGCACACATGCAACCAGTTCATAGATGCCCTCCTTCAAGCTCATTTTGCTGCTCTTCAACATGAGTACAATTTGAAACTTCAGGAAGCTTATCTTCATGCAGAAATGACTTCTATCGAAGCCAATCAAAAGAAACTTGATAGTTTCTCACATGAAGCCTCTATTAAGTTGGCTGAATGCATCTTTGCCATTAACCAACCCACTTCCTTTATTAATGCTCTTCTGCAGGTATGCTCCAAGAAACTTGAGGAAGCCTCCCTCAATGAAAGGCTTCAGTTCCAAATCCATGCAGAAGCCCAAAAGAAAGTAGAAGAGGCCCAAAAAAATGTTGTTTCTATTGCAAAGGTTGAAGTAGATCGCCTTGACCCAGGTCTGATTGTCATGGAAGTCTGCAAAGAGACAATTCGACAAGAATGGGACTCCACCTTCAAAAAATTCAGCGATTGGTTGAAGGATCGTGGCTTCCTTCCTGACAAGCCCTCTCCTCAACGTCATCATCCTCCTCAAAAACAGAATTAGAATCATAAGCAGAGGCAGTAGGGTCACAAACAATAGGGTCATAAGTAACAAGGGTGTAATCAACAGACATGACGTCCAGCTACTTCTTCTTCTTTAAACGGCCAATGCCCAGCCTACAAAACTTCTTCTCAGGCTAGGCCCTAATAGCCGAAAAATAGGAAGAATACCTCTAGTGCCTTTGGGCCATCTAGCTTGAAATCACTCCAAGGCCATCGTTGTTAGCCACGCAACTTTGCTCCATCTACACCATAGCCAAGAGCATCTCACCAGAATTGTTCCTGAAGAAAGTCCAAAAACTGTCCACCTGCTCGTGGTTGAACCTCTGGCTTCCTGCCATTTCCCAGAACTCTTATGCTTGACTTCTTTTCGAACGTAAATTGGTTCACGAAATAGAAAATCACATTTCTAACTTCGCCATCCACAATCTTTCATCTAGGAATCTTTCTCCTAATGAAATCAAAGTTCTAGGTCTTAGCCTCCATTTTATTTCTTGTCCCCTTCCCATGGATCATGGTGAGATTCTCAAGGAGTTCTGTGCCTTTTACAAACTCCTTTAGTTATGCAACTTCTTCAAGGATAAACCAGAAGAGGTAAACCTTTCTTCTTCACCTTTTCTGGAAGAAATTCGTCTTTCTCTGTTGAAGTTTCATTCTTGAAGTCCTTGGAATCCACCCATTAGTAGCTTTAACCATCACCTAGAGACATCTATTCTAGATTTTCTCTCCTCTCTTGAGGCTACTCTTTCTTCTGTAGATTTTGCCCATAGGCCTTTGCTTCCTCGATGCCTTCTTGGAGCCCTTTTCAGACTCTAGAAAGATCGAAGCATTGTCATTCATCCTATCAATAAAAATCTAGGTATTTTTGTCCTGGACTCCTCTTGGTACTTTCAAGAGGCCTCTAGACAATTATTAGATACTGACATCTACCAACAAGTAGACACTGTTCCATGGGATCTCCTTCATTGTCGGTTGCATTCTGTGATCAACCACTTTCCATAGGTTTTTGCTAACTTTTAGCATTCCCTTTTGAAAGTCTAAGATTTCAAACCTTGTACTTTCTACCTTATCCCAAAAATCCATAAACCTGTCCTCGTTGGTCACCCCATTTGTTCCTATTCAAGCTATTTTCTTGAGCCTGCCTCCCGCCTACTCCACTACGTGCTCTTCCCCATCCTCCTTTCTCAACCATAACATCTTTCAAACTCATCAACTTTGATCCATGACCTCCACTCCAGAGTCCTACCTCAAAATGTTTTCCTTTTCACTTTTGATGTAGAATCCCTCTATCTTAGCATTCCCACGGATCAAGGCCTTGCCGCTCTTCATGCTATGGTTGAGTCATATTTTCAAGATAACCCTTTTGATTTACAGGTTTTCTTCATCAATGCCATCATGGAGCTTGCCTCCCTAGTCCTTCAAGAGCACTTCTTGGAGTTCAATGGAGTCTTCTTCAAGTAGATTCGAGGCACTGCCATGGGTAGCAACTTTGCAGTTGTCCATGCTTGCTTGTTTTTGTGCCATTTAGAGAAGCAAATATTCTCTACACCAAGCTCTGGGCATCTTCTCTACTTCAAAAGGTTCATTGATGATGCCTTTGGCATTTGGAGTGGTTCTCAGGATTCCCTCTCTGAGTTACTTGATCGATATGGTTCTTTCTATCCTACCATCAATATTACTCCCCCGGTATCTAGCTCCTCAACCAGCATTTTGGATGTTTCCTTCTTCAAGGGTTCTAACTTTGTTAACACTGGTATTCTTTCTACTAAGTGTTTTCAAAAACCCTTGAATGCTTTTCAATACATCCCTTTCTCCTCTTGGCACCCATGCCATCAGAAGAAAGCCTTCATTGTTGCTGAGCTCAAGTGATAACTCATTAGAGAATCCTACCTCGGTGATCTTTAGTAGATTCGTAAACAGGTCTTCTGACGACTTCGTGCTTGAGGATATCCTTCTCACTTCTTGGCTGATTGCTTCAACCTTGTTCCTTCTTCCTCCAGATGACATCTTCTAGAATGACTTTATCATAGCCATGATGTTCCCAATAGGATATGGACCCCTCTTGTCTTCAAATTGGATTTTAGTCCTTCCACTAAATCCTTGAATTTGAAGACCCTCCTAAACCCTATACTTGCTCGACTTTGCCACCAAGATCTGAGTCTTCAGAACATCATTCTAGATGCTATTGCCTATTGGAGGAACCCTCGAAAGCTTCATTCCTTTCTCATCAAGAACAAATTCAAGTGCAGTGGTCCGACCCCCAGCTCAACCTGAACGAGTGGGGTACATTCTAATTTTAAGACAATAATGGTTTCTCTAAGTTTATAAGTTGAGACTCTATAAATTCTCATCTTGCACTTGTTGCTCAAATCACAAGCATTACTTCTGTAAACATACTGAAGAGGGGTGTGATTCCCCAAAAATTTTTTATGTAGTTGCTTTACTTTCCATTTGAGCTTTTCTTGATTTGTCTCTCTGTCTATCTTTCCGTCGTTTCTTTAGTCGCACGAGATCTTACTTAAAATTTTAAGTATCCTATTTATACATGTACTGGCATGCTCATTTCCTTGCCTTTGCAGCTTCAGCTGCCTGATCGCATTGCCTAAACACACTGATGAGGGATGCAAGTCCCTGAAAACGTTTTTTGTAACAATAGACGTTGTGCAATGCTTTGAGCTTTCTATTAATTTTTGTCTAACAGTTTTTCTATTTTATAGTTTCTATAGTATTTCTCTTAGCCTCCCCGTTCTTTTCCTTGACACATGAGATCTCTTCAAAAATTTCTAAAAGATCTAGAATCTCTCTCTTGTTCTAGAAAAGGGATTTTTTGTGAGATGCATTGGCTCTACAATTAACAGGGCCTGCACATTTGGGTTTTGATTTTTTGGTAGGGCCGTGGTGGCTACGATGTGCCTAGGTAGTGCAGTTGCACATTGCATTTTTCATTCTAGGTTTTTTTCATAACAAAACGACGCAGTGACTAGGAAGGTGGCAAAAGGCAACCCTAGATCTAGGAAAATTTGATTGCAGTGCTTGCCATTTTGTCTACCATGGATCTTTAACTCAGGATTCTAGTGCTTTATAACCAGATTACTAGCATTGAGCCTGTTCAAATGGACGTGGAGCTTTCTTCATGCAACGGTATGGACGAATCCTCAGCGGCTTCTACTTCTTCACTTCAGGGAAGTTCTCCCAACTTAGAATCTTTGGATTTTCTTTTACCTGATGACATTTTTGAATCTATTTCTCAAGATTTTTCTACATGCTTTATTTTTTTTCAAATAGTGGGTTTTCTACCTCGATCATTAAGCATCAATTTTCATATTAAAATTATTTTACAAACCCATGGAATACATATCTTACACGCTCGATACTATGCTTGTAACTTTATCTTCGCTAAACTTTCTGAGGTTTCTCACATCGAGAAAGCTCTCTCTCTTCAGATTTTTCCTGCTCATAATGATACACTTATCACCTAGGTTTGGAAATTTGATTTCAATGTTAGGGACCCAGCCTTTAATAGCATCCCTTGTTATGTAGAGCTGCCTAATCTTCCTTTAATCTTTTCATTTTTTGAGTGAGACATAGTTAGCACCTTAGGTCGAGTCATCTTCGACCATGGAATTGAGGTGAACAAGGCTCACTTTTGTCGCTACTATATCGAACTTGACATTTCCCAAAAGAAAACCACTTTAACCTTAGGATTTGGAGGTAAATTTTTTACTCAAAAGTTAGACTATTTTTATCTTCTCAACTCTTGTAGCTACTGCCATCGTGCAGAGCACCACATTTCTACCTATCCCTTTCTAGCTAGGAAAAAGCCCCAAACCAATCCTCCCAAATCTAGTCCTATAGTCATTCCTTAACCTAACCCATCACTTGATCCCATTAAGTTTGGTTCTACTTCTAACAATGCTCCACACATTTCTTTCTCATCTACTCCCTCTAAGGCAAGAGTCTCCCAATCTCATTCTCTCATTAAGGCTAGGTCCAAGGCACCAATAATCTAACTATAATTAGTCAAAGATTCACCTTTACGTGATGAGTTTGTAATGGTAGGGGGAAGGAAAAGGACCAAGTCATCTAAAACCACTACTCCCCCTTCCTCTCCTTCACCCAAAACTAACCTAGCTTTAACTATTAATATAAGAAAACTCCTTTACAATTCTTTCCACTACTATGACTACTAACATCCCTAACCCAGATCCTTCTACTACCTTATCACTCATAACATCTAGACCTTCTCCATGAACCTCCTATCTTGGTATGTCCGAGGCCTAACTGATAGGCTTCGTCGCAAACAAGCTAGCAACTTCCTCTCTAGTCTAAATCTCACTTTGGATTTCCTCCTTCTTCAAGAAATCAAGATCTCAGCTGATCAATTATCTCTTTCAGCCCATTGGTTTCTCCCCCATTCTTCTATTCTCACTACTTCTCATGAGTGTGGCAAAGGTGGAGCAGCCATTCTTTTTCCAACCTATTGGAAAGACAAACTCCTACAGCATGGGTCCAATTTATAGTCGATTAGATAGATATTATTTTTTCACTCTTTATTTCTAGTAGACCCTTTCTACTACTAAAGTCCACCAACACACAGCCTTATCTAATCATTTCCCCACTACTTTGTCTATGCAGATCCATAATGACCACCAACGAAGGAATTATCATCTCTTTAGGCTACATAGTCAATGTTTCTCTTCTCCTCCTACCCAACAACTTCTTTCTAGCCTTTGGAATGCTGAACCTAGACCCTTAGGTCCAAAGGGTTGGATCCACTAGTGGCTTCAGACTACTAGTAGAGTTAGGAATCTCGCTTGTCATTATGGTAAGAAAGTTTTCTCTCGTTCTCGACAAGAGTACACCAACATATGCTCTACCATTGAGCACCTTATGACCAAACTAATTGATGATCCCTTCAATAGTCACCTATAAGGGGAGCTTGCCAGAGCTCGTATAGCCTTTCAACATTGGGAAGTATATAAGGCACAAGGTGCCTTGATTAAAAGTCGACTCACTTGGCTAAACATTCAAGATGAGCACTGTAAGGAATGCTTTATGTACATTAATCGGTTCTTCCCTTCGCCCTCTTTAGATAAACTCTCCATAAATGGACCCATTATCACTGACAAAAATAATCTTCTCTCTTATCTTAAGGAACACTTTGAGGCCTTATTCACCACTACTCCTATGGATTTCGCATCCTTCACATCCACCACTCTAAATTATCCTAGACTGGTTAATTCTTCTATTCTGACAATTTTAGAAGTCGATATTACTCCAGCTGAGCTTCGATAGGCTTGCTTTAACCTAAGCCCCAGGAAAGCCCCTGGTTATGATAGTTTTCTAGTCGAATTTTTCCAAAAGCATTGGGATGTAGTAGGTTTTGACCTCTTCCATGTTATCAAAGAGGCTACGCTTACTAGTTCTTTGGGACCAATCTTAAACCAAGGGATTATTCGTCTTCTCCCTAAATCGGGAGATCCTACTTATATGTCCAATTGGTGACCTATCACCTTACTTAATGTGGTTTACAAAATTTGGGCTAAATGTTTGGCTTTGCGATTAAAGAAAATCCTTGTTCTTATTATTTCCCCCCTGTAGATTGGCTTTTTCCTAGGAAGATACATATTAAATACCATGGTGGATGCTTGGGAAGGTCTTAAGTGGGTTGAGGACAAGGGTCAAGATATCCTCCTAATGAAGCTTGACTATGCTAAAGCCTATGACTATATTAAGTGGGACTTCATTATCCAAACCATGACTAAATTGGGTTTTGGCCCTAAGTTCATTCATATGGTAGAATGCTTATTCTTAGATGCTACTACGTGAATCGTGACTACCTTCGACATCACTTCTCCCTTTTCTATTCATAGGTCTATTAGGTAAGGCTGCCCTCTTGCTCCTTACCTCTTCATCATTGCTACTAATTTTCTCTGTCATCAAATCAACTTGGATATTCAAAACAAAGTTTTATCTGGGATTCATCTATCTTCTCCTCAACATTAGCTCCTCAATATGCATTTCATTGATGACTCCTTTTTCCTTATTCAAAACAATGCTGTTAATATGTAGCGTCTCTTATCTCGAGTAGAGCAATATTGCTCCCTCTTTGGATCTATTATAAATTGGCGTAAATCTTCCATTTATAGCTTCACCAATAACTACAGCCATTTGCCCAATTATAGTTGGAAGTGTACTCAAGATCATGAAATCATTAAGCTTTTGGGAATCCCTTTTCACTTTAGAGGCCCAACTTCAGAGCTTTGGGACCAAGCACTTTCTCGAATTCAAAGGAAAATCAAAAAATGGAAAACCAAAGCCCTCACCCTCACTGGTAAGTATCTCATCTGTAAGTCTATTTGTGCCTCTACCCATGTCTATTATTCATCATGTTGGGCCCCTTCCCATGCTTCTTATCAAAATCTTGAACGTTTATTTTGAGACTTCATGTGGTCATCTAAAGACTCCCAAAAAGGCTTTCATCGTGTTGCTTGGAATATAGTAACTCTTCCTAAGAACAAAGGTGGATTGGGCCTTTTGAACTCCTTTAAGAAAGGTCTCACCCTTGTTGCTAAGTGGTTGGTTTAGCACATAGATGCCCCCAATATTATTGGGAATCTTCTTTAGTTAAGGCTTCGAAAAGCATTCCCTAAGAATAAGTCTATCTGGAAGGGTATCCACCCTATTAATTGCATCCTTTCTCCTCATGACATTATCATTCCTGGAACACATGTTTTCAAAAGCATTTGTAAGGCTTGGAAGGTCTTACATTCTCATGTGAATTGGAATAATGTTCATATCAATCCTACTCTCCTTTCTAAGATTTTCCCTTGGTGGCTACCCCTATTGCCTGCTCCTCTAGCCACCTCAAATGCCAGGACAACCACCATTTGGTTTCAAAAGGGAGTTGTTTCCCTTAGATGTCTTCTTCTCACCAATCAGTGGATTACTTGGGATATGTTCGAAAAATTTTATGGGGCTTCTAGACCTATGCACCACTACCTTGACAAACTTTATTACTTATTTCATCAGTACTTACATTTGGATGCTTCGGTTCCTAGTCTCTTCCATGGTCTTCAGTGGATTAATGGACTGAACCTTCTACCGTATAAACCACATGTGCCCTTTTAGTTGTTGCATGATTCCTCTATGATTGTTAATCATTGTAATAGATCATGACACAAAGAAGAGTCTGAATAGTTTTGGCTCTCCTTCTTCTCATGAGTTTGGAGCCTTCCGACTCTTCCAAAAATTAAACAATTTCTTTGGTGCCTCCTTCATCAAGGCCTACCTATTGGCAAACATTGCAAATACCTTGGGATTCCAAACCCTAATTGCTCTCTCTGTGGAGGTCTTGATGATTTTGTTCACATTTTTTGGAATTTCCCCTTCACTTAGTCTTCATGGGAGTGGGTTTCTAAATTTTTCCCTTTGTGCAAGTTTTCCCATGAGGATATCTTGTTCGGCTTTCTAGCCACCCCCTCTGCTGACCTTCAATTTCTTTGGGAAGTTATTAGGCCCCTCATTCTTCACTATATATGGAAGTGCAGATGCACTACTCTTTTTCAGAAAACTAATTCGTCTAACTCTAACCATTTAACTATTATGGTAAAATTTCAAATTCTTCGCCTTGTGCATTTCCAAATTATGTCTCACACTTCTAAGGTAAAGTTGGATACTAATCAATTGTTTTATTGTTTGTAGCCTTGGAGCAGATACACCAATTCATGCACTCTTCCCCATCTCGATCTGCTACATCGGAGTGTCTCATCATAATTTTGAGCATTTTTAGCTCTCTATTGTTCCCTTGGTCTTATTAACTTGTAGTTCTTATTAATTCCTAGCATGAGGTTGCTCTTTGGAATGTACTCCCACATCTTTNTGGTTGATAATTGATTCACAATTGCTATCTTCTCACTTCGAGTTAGCGAAGTGCAAGTCATATGGTTTAAATCTTAGTGAGGCATATGATATTATGATGTTGCAAGCTCAAATTAATCCTAAGTTCTTCTATAATGAACAAGAGAATAAAGTCTAAATCTAAGTGATAACTAAAATGTAAATCTATCCTAGCCTATGGTGCTAAGCATCCATTTCTAGCTTGATGTACACACCCTAGGCTCATGTAAGCATTACTAGAAATACTAAGTAAATCCACAATTGAGAAAATCAAGTGAAGTTACTATTGGGTTAGCAAACGATTACACTTAATACTTGAAACTAATCATACTTATTCTATCTTACTAATGAACATGAAAAAAGTAAAGTACTTAGAAAATGTAAAGTATTAAACTAAAATAAACATATTAAAAAATGATAATTAAACTAAGAAAAATGACTAAGTAAAAACAAAGAAACTAATTAAAATGTTGCAATGGTAAAAAATAATCTCAATCTTTATTTCTAGCCATGAATTGTGCCTAAGTATAATCCACTTGAACAAAGATTCTGTACAACTATGTGACACCATAGAGCAGGTATTTACTTCTAACTCTGACTCTAAGTTATGAAAACAAAGTATAGGAATTTTACTAAGTGTTAAATGAAAGTTGTTAACTTGATGTGACCAAGGATTGGTATTTATAGTGCTAATTAGGATCCTCTACATTGCATCAACAAGGACATATGCATGGTTATGATGTCATAGATACAATATTGTAGATGTAATATCATAGATACAATATCATGGCTCATGAAAATTAGGTTTTATCATACCCCCACAACTAATTAGAAACTTGTCCTTGAGTTAAAACAAAAGGAGGAAAATTTTTCTTACAAAATTATGAGGTGTACTCAAACTTTGACATGACCACTAATAAGTCATGTTTTTCATATGCTCCAATAACAGAGTGGTTGTAATATTGGATACACGATATTTGGTACACAATATTGTGTCCTAAGATATGATATCGTAGGGTTACTCCCGGATCTATAAATATAGTCCTCAGGAACATGATTGAGAGTAGTTTTTGGCAGTCAAGTAGCAAAACTCCTGCAGTTTTTCCATTTGAGAGTTATAATATTTTCCAAGTGCCCATAGCAAGAAGTCTAAGTGTGATTATATCTTTATTCAAGAATTGATATACCTAAACATACTATTGTGTTGGCAATAAATATAAACTCTTTAATTCACCTTGTAGCACTTGAGACTTTCTTTCTTATGCATTCATATATTGTGATTTCATTAGTTTACATTAATGTTATTTATGTAGTAATTAATTTTGATTAATCAAGTAACTCATTAAAATACACAAGCATGACCCCCTTCAAACATATGTGTGAAACTTGGTAGCTCAGAAACAGTTAGCGTTTGACAACCCAACAGTGTTTACACAAAGTTCAGGATGTGTCTAGAAGTGGGAATGGTTACTTGTGTTAGGCTAGATTAGATCATAGTTTTGTTAGCACTTAATCACTCTCACTTTCATTCTTGTTCTAGATAAGTAAATTGATAAAACAAAAAATGATAAAAATCTTACGCCTTAGTCATACTTAACCATACAATTACATTCCACAAGTGGGTTTAGGAAGACAATGAATGGACAACACACACACACACTATTTAGGTCTAGCATACTTGGTAATTCAAGTTTGTAGAATTCGACTGGATCACACATGAATTCCTATGATTCATATGGTTGGCGTAGGGGTACCTTGCCACTCATGATTGGCGTCGTTGTTAGGGACTTTAGTTTTACATGCGCTATCTAAATCAAGTGAAACTTAGTAACCTTGTTGTTCAAACCCTAGTAGTCAAATCTTATGAAAATTTTTTTAGAATTATAATTAAATGAAACCTTAACTGAACATTGCCTATAAGTCCATTAATATAAAATTTCTTCTTCTCATAGGAGCCTATCTCTACCTAGGGTAGACCAGGTGCCTTAGCAATACCAGGTGGTATATGCTCATCCTGATGAGTATGTACTAGACTTTACCTTCATCTTGCATCAAGATGAAATGCTATGGTGGTGCAACATAGGAGGAAACATTGTGTTGCCACCTGATTGATCTATTCTAGTGATGCTCCAGCTAATGCTCACACAACATGAACTTCAACATCTTCAAGTATGAGATGTGAGATCCCAATTTAAGGGATTATCATCCCATTGAAGCACAAGGGTTAAGGGATCATCAACTAGAGCATCAATACGAGCTTATGAAGGGCAAGGGGTCAAACACCTTTCCATCTCCACTTGATCCATTAGATGGAGGTGACCACTTCTTTAGTGATTCTCCTCTCTTTGACTTTGTTTAGGGGGCCCTCAACTAGAATGTGCAATCCATAATTCATAATCGAGGTTTCGGTCAAAACGGACCTAATGACAAAAATGGGTCTGGAGAGGCAAGTCATGATAAGGGAGAAAAATGAGGTTATGATCGCGATCATGGTCATGATCATCAAAGGAAGGGTGATAGGTGTTAGCATGGAGCAATTTCTCCTTCCTCTTCCCCTTCATTGTCTTCTTCCTCTTCTTCATTTGGATCATATCGTGGCTGTAGAGGGAATAACCATGATGGAGGTGACCAATGGGACCAAAACAACAGAAGGGACCATTAGGATAGTCGCAACTAGAGGCATGGGTAATCTAGAGAGGCCTATCATCAAGAAAGAAGGGCTAGTAGAGAACATCATAGGCACCATCACCATGGCCTTGATGAACCTCTACTTACCACTTGGGGCATGTTAAACATTGCAGAGACCATGAGGATTTCAACAAGGCATGTAAAGGATAGCATAATGAAGAGGTTGGACATGAAAAACATCCCTTAGCTTGAGGGAGGATACGATGTTGATCTACAAAATCATCTCCAGGCCTTTTAAGATGCATGTGCGTTGCAAAATATTGAGAATGATTGGTAGAAGTTGAAATTATTTTCAAGGACACTCATAAAGGAAGTAGAAAATTAGTATTGATCCTTAGAACTAGAATTAATTAGGTGATGGAGTATGAAATTGGAATTTTTCAATGAAAAATATCAAACATACTCCCAAGTGTCTAATCTGAGGAAGCAAATCAAAGGGTGAAAATAAGGAAACCATAAGTCCTTGGATGTCTCCATTGGCCGATACTATTCTCTACTGCATAGGTGTCTCGGCCATGGATACTCTTAGCTTGATCAACTTTGCCATATCATAGATGGATTGTGGTCTGAAACAAGGAAAACCCTTGGCGTCTATGCCTAAGGAAGATTGATAGAGTTAAGTGCTCATCTGATCCAAAAGTTAATTAAGCAAGTAGCCAAGGAGGAGGTAGAATTGAGAAAGCAAGAAAGTGTAGAGGAATACAACAAGGATCCTTCTATCTACAAAAGGAGGGTTTGATTTTGTGATAGTGAGGATGAATTAACCACAAATGAAATGGCTAATTAGAAAACCTTGCCACTCTAGAAATTGCAATATGAAACATGGCTAAGGTTGACCAGTTATGGGACTCTATGAACAATAGGTTTTAGGTTGTCTTAAAAATTGTTGAAGAGTCCAAGGAGCAAAGTGATGAGCATGAGCACTGGAGATGTAAGGTAGATGAATGTGCTATATCTAATGGTAAAGGTAAAATGGCTACAATAGAGATGGATATGGATAGTGACTCAGATGATTATGGTGGGTGTGATGTCTGCTAGTATGAACATCCTAAGGGATGTTGCCCAATTATGTCACACTTGCAAGAATATGGGGTGTATACCTTACATGCATGACTTGCACAAAGGAAAACATCCAAAAGATTGGCTTATCCACAAGGAAACGATTGATAGGTTTACCAACCATAGTAGTACTATCCAAATGGAACTCAATTGCAGCCCTACAAATTGTACCAGTAGTCGCAATGACCACAATCATGGGTGTTGGCACCTCCAAGATAGCAGTACCCTTACTGGCAACCAAATTCCTATGGTTACTACATTAAGCAACCTTCATCTCCATGGGACTCTTTTGGTCATGCTACCACTTATCAACCTCACCACTACCCTCCTAAAGTATACCAATTACCCTATCTAAGGAGGGATGCCACTTACTATCCTCATCCTCCTCCTATCCCTGCACCTACTCCTCAGTCTCCTACATAGGTACCACCTACTCCATCCATGTAGGGTGAATTGCCTGCCCAACCATAACAAAGAAATGCTATGAGGGTGGTTAATCTGCAATTAGTTAACCCACCAAGTGGATAGGAACCACAAACAAAGAAAAGACATTTCTTTTGACCTCACAGTCAAGCAAAGCCCTTAGACACATTAGTGGTTGGTAACCCTACTCCTCCACCTTCCTATGTCTCACCTTTATTCGAGTCCCCTTCAAACAAAAATCCCTCTCAAATCCATACTGTAATGTTAACCCATGTTGTATCTGATTGGATTCGAGTTGATAACCTACCTAGGAAGTTAGCTGATCTTGGGAGTCCCCTAGTATATTTGCAAATTAATAGGAATGAGCCTTGTAAAGCTCTTCTTGACTTTGGTTTTAATGTTAAGCTGAACTCACATGATATGTACATAATGTAAAACCTTCTTCTCTTAATGTAGAGCAACATCTAGCTGGAACTGGTAGACTAGTCCATCACTATTCCATTGGGACTAGTAGAGGACATTATAACCACCATTTGTGGGTGGTCATATCCCATTGAATTCCTAGTAATCAAGGTGGAGAACAAGAAGGGGGACTTCCCAATTATTATGGAAAGGGTGTGGTCAAGCACCATTGATGCCCAAATGGGAATTAGAGATATTTCCTTGAAGATATTTAAAGAAAATGAATTTGGATAGATCGAGAAGAAGAGGGTTCCATGTATCACATATGACAATTCAGGGTGCCATTATGTGTAGAATTTATGATTAGTGAAGTGAACGTCTATCTCTAGATGCAAGTAGTATGCACTAGAAGTTGAAATCCAAAGATGCCTATATGCAGTAGCCACAAAAAAAGAACATAGCCAGTGGCTGAGAGCTAATTCTAGTAGTAGTACATTGTGCATGAAACCTACTAAGGGCCTAACATACAAATATGTTGCAAGTATGGATGAGCTCGGGCAAGTTCATCACCAACTCTCCAAAGGAGTAAATGATAATGTCAATTAGGAAGAGCTAAAGATTCCTAACAATTTTAAATAAGAACCCCTTGAATTGAAGATACTACCAACTAGAATGGAGTATGTGTTCTTGAAAAATGGAAGGCTAGTCATTATTAATGCCAAGATTGCTATAGAACAAAAGAAAATGTTGATGAAGGTTATGGAAAAATGGTCAGCAGGCTTTTCTTGGTCATATTCCAAGCTCATTGATGTAGATCCAAGAATATGCTAGCATCAGATATACACTAATCCCACCATTAAGTTGAAATGACAACCGTAGTGACGTTTGAATCCTAAATTAAAGTAGAATGTCAAAGAGGAGATTGAACAACTCCTCAAGGTAGGATTCATCTACCTTGTCGTAGATAGTGAGTGAATTAGTTCACTCATGATCATGCCCAAAAAAGAAGGCAAATGGTGGGTGTGCATTGACTTCTGGTTACTCAACATGGCAATTTTTAAAGACCATTGTTCATTACATTTTGTTAACCAAGTGCTAGAAACCATTTTTGGGCATAGCTATTACAGATTTCTGGATGGTTATAGTGGCTATAAACAAATTTTGATTGCACTAGAGGACCAAGCAAAGATAAATTTCACAAGTCCTTGGGGGACTTTTGCTTACCATCAGATGTCATTTGGTCTACGTAATGTCCTAGCCACATCTTAATGATTGGTCCTTAGCATTTTCCAACAACAAATTGGTAGTGGGGTAGAAGTCTTCATGGATGACTTTTCTACCTATGGAGCTACATTTGAGCAAGCCCTGGACTGTCTTGAGTAGGTGTTGAGGAGATGTGTTGAAACAAACCTCCATCTCAATTAGCAAAAGAGCCATCTTATGGTCCAGGAAGGCATAGTCTTGGGGCACTGTATCTCAAAAGCAGGAATCAAGGTGGATCCTAAAAAAATAAGGGTCATCCAAGGAATAACCCGTCAACTCGAAACAGTTAAAAATACTAGCTACTACTGATGTTTCATCAAGAATTTTTCCAAAATTGCTATGTAGTTGATGGAATTGACAAAGAAGGTACATCATTTGTATGGACCCTTGCATGTGAAATAACATTTCAGTAACTAAAGTAGAAGCTTGTTGAATCCCCAATTCTACAAGCACCTAATTGGTCCAAACCATTTCAAGTGATGAATGATGCATCAAATTATGCTTTGGTGGTAGTGCTTACATAGACGGATGAGTTGATATTACATTCACTATGCAAGCTAAAGTATTACAGGTACATAGCTAAACTACACCACCATAGAAAATGAGTTGATGATAGTAGTGTTCGCATTAGAGAAGTTCAGACATTATGTGCTTGGCTATAAAGTTCTCATGCATACAAATCATAGCACCATCCGATTTCTAATGAATAAACCAATAGTGAGCCTTGGCATCATATAGCAACTCATGATTTTGCAAGAGTTCAATCTCACGATGGTAGATCGAAAAGGTGTAGAAAATGTGATTGCTAATCACTTATCATAACTAAGATGGGACGAAAAGGAGAAAGAGAGCTCCTTATTTGATTAGTTTCGTAACAAATCTCTCCTTGTAGGGGCTATTAATGCATAAATTCTCAATGAACTAAAATGGTATGACACCATCCTTGCTTATCTGCTCAAGCAAGAACTACTGTAATGGTTGGAGACCAAAAAGAAATAATAGTTTCTTCACTAGGTCAAGCATTTCATGGAAATTAATGAGAACCTTTACAAAGTCTATTCTGATGGCCTAGTATGCTAGTGTGTCCTTGACACAGATCAACTACACATTCTTCAGGATGCTCATGAAGGCCCTTGTGGGGGCCATTATGCTGGGAGACGCACGGCCATAAAAATCCTCATGGCAGGATATTACTAGCCAACAATCTTCAGGGATGCACACCAATTTGTCTGTGCTTATGATTGTTGTTAGAGGGATGGTTGAATGACAACTCGATTGGATGGGTGAAAACAATGGATTTAGCCTTTTGTGCCATTTGATATTTGGGGCATTGACTTTATGGGTCCCATTGCACCTTTATCAAATTAAAAGACATATATCATAGTCACAGTTGACTATTGCACTAAGTGGTCAAAAGTAGTAGGTGTCACTGACTATACATCCACTACTGGTATGCCTCATGGATTAATTTCTTATGATGGAACTCATTTTACAAGTGCCACTTTTTGAAAACTTATGTAGCGCTTGAGGGTTGAGCAAAAAATCACAACACTATATCACCCCCAAGCCAATGGTCAAGCTAAGGTCACTAATCAGGAGATTACAAGAACTCTAACGTGCACCATTAGTAAATATCAAAAGGACTAGAGCACCAAATTAAATGATGTTCTTTAGGCCTATCGCTCCACATTGAATCTTTCCATAGGTTATTCTTCCTATGAGCTCGTCTACAGAAAACTACCAACACTACCCATCCAATTCAAGCTCTGTACACTCTCTACAGGCTATGACCTTAACTTGAATATATGTCTAGCATAGAAAGAACAATTAATGAACCTCAACTTGCTAGATGAAAATTGGTTAATGGCCCTATCATCCAATGAAATGCATAAGGCATTCAACAAGAAATGCTATGACCTCAAAATAAGAAAATTTAAGTTTCAACTAGGTCACAAGGTCCTCTATTGGAATCCTACACATGTATCCCAATGAACCAAATTTCAAACATTTTGGGAAGGACCTTACACTATTGATGAAACTTTTCCATCTAGGGCCATGATTATCTATAAACCTAATAGCCCATACAAGAAATAATTAGTCAACATCCAACAAGTGAAACCTTTTCATGAGCCCAAGCCAACCAACTCAATAGACATCTTGATAGATGGACAACCATGTTCAATCTTTTGGGTCTCCTCCTTCCAACTTAGTTGTGGGGGAGATGGCCACCCATACTAACATCTTATGTTGCTTCTTAGTCTTTTAACTTTTTTTTTCTTACAAATATTTGATTTTACAACTTTTTGTTTTTATATTCTTTGTTTTACATCTTTTTGTTTTTTAGGTTATTGATCTTTTCTAAGTTTTTGTTTTATGCCATCATTAGTATATTTAATATTTATTGAATACTCTTTTACTTTCTTTTATATTTTCTTGTGTTTGGTGTGTTTCTCTACTCTTTTTGTTAATAAGGTGCTAGGTACAATGGTAATGTGCTACTCGATAGTGGTATGTTTCATTTGTAATTTGATTGTTGATGTCTTGTTTTTGACTTTGAATGTCATTATTGATGATTGGGACATGGTTTATTTTCATGTAATAGGTAGTGAGTCTACATAATTCACCCATCCACATACTCTATTGTTTTCCTTGTTTCAGAAACATGCAGTCTCTTTTTCGTTAATGCAACTTTAATAAAGTTGGTGACTTGTGTAGCTTTTGGAATTAGGAAGGAATCAAAGGTTTTGACAAGGTGTGGCTTCAAAGGGATGTGGTATTCTTCATAATTCTCTATTTTCTTGTGTGCAGGAGTGTTCTTGTGAGCTTCTCACCATTCTATGTCATTCCACAATAGGAAGTCAAATAAGTCCTTAGATGGTATGGTCCTCATCAAAAATAAAAAAGAGAAAGAAGATAAGGATTCAAAGCACATCCCTTGGAAAAAATAAATGTGAAAACACATGGGTCTAATTTGTAACAATGGTTGTTTTATGGGAGCATTCTTGTGTCTAAGGGGATGTACTAGTCTTAGAATGTCAATGCAAAGTCACTGAAAGTGGTTGGTTTTGGTCTAGATTGAGGATGGATCCTATCAAGTCATTTAATCACAAACTTGGAAAGGGATTTCATGTGATCATAATTAGGAACTCCATTCCATTCTCTCTCTCAACCATCTATGCTTTTCATGCCTCACCTCACTACTGATTTCATGTTTTAATTTAATGTTCTAGTTTGATGTGTCGGGTTTCTTAGTTAGTTACTTCTAGGTTTTTGTACTTAACTTTTTGTAATCATTAATCATCCAAGGTGCCCACAGACTCCTTGGTTTGAAGTTATGAAAGGGTATAAAAGGTTTGTGTCTACTTTGGGGAGGACCCACTTGCATATCTTTTGGTTTGGTTAAGTTAAGTTCCTTATCCTTAGACATTGTTACAATCAAATTCTTTTTATTTACCCCATCAATGTCATTAAATTGTATGTATATTCAAAACTATTTTTAGTGAATTCCTTCTTTTTTATTATTGTAAATTTCTACACCCTCTTTCCAGTATTTCTTGTGTTAAGCTTTTTTTGAATTTTATGGACTGCTTCCCTTACTTAACCCATTCATTAGCCTTCCCACTAACATTATCAAGCAACCAATCTATCACAATCACAACTCAGCTAGATAAAATCATTGATGAAACAAGGTATTCAGCCATCATCTATTACACTTTATATACTAATCCTTGATTTTGTTGTGATTGTAGTGGGGAGCATGGACTAGAAGTGGGACTGTCTTCACCAAGGAGGATGCAACAATATCACTTACGAGAGATTGTTCAAGACCACTAGATATTTTTTGCCTCTCTCTCATTTTTCTATTACCAAGAGGGGTTGGATGTCCATTGGATCTAAGGGTGTTGTTTCTTGTTTTCATGAACATCCAATTTTACACACACTTGTAATGTTGTATGCTTGGGCACTTCTATATTTGTCTATTTTCTTTGTATCACTCTACATGTCAGTCGAATAGTTCACACCTCCTAATATATTTTGTAAAGGACTTGTTCCTCTTCTTTGGTACTTGAGGATGAGTTTTCATTTAGTCATGGGGGTATGATAAATTGTGTTTTTCATACACTTCGATATCAGAGTGGCTGTGATATCAGGTATGCAATATTGTGGCCCAAGATGCGATATCGTACATTCGATATCATAGGGTTACTTCCAGGTCTATAAATATAGCCCCTGGGCACATGATTGAGAGTAGTTTTTGGTAGTCAAGTAGTGAAACTCTTGCATTTTATCCATTTAAGAGTTAGAATATTTTTCAAGTGCTTACAACAGGAGGTCTAAGTGTAATCTAATCTTTATTCAAGCATTGATGTACCAGAACACACCATTGTGTTCGCAATAAAGATGAACTCTTTGATTCACCTTGCAGCACTTCAAACTTTCTTTCTTATGCATTCATATATTATAATTTCATGTAGATTACATTAATGTTATTCATGTAGTAATTAATTTTGATTAATTAAGAAACTCATTAAAATACACAAGAACAACCCCCTTTGAACATACATGTGACACTTGGTAGCTTAGAAAAGGTTAGCGTTTGACAACCCAACAGTGTTTATACCAAGTTCAGGATGTGTCCGAGAAGTGGGAATGGTTACTTGTGTTAGGCTAGATTAAATCATAGTTCTCTTAGCACTTAATCACTCTCAATTTCATTCTTGTTATAAGCAAGTAAATTGATAAAACACAAAATGATAAATATCTTATGCCTTAGTCATACTTAACCATACAATTACATTCCACAAGTGCGACTAGGAAGACAATGAATGGAAAACACACAAACACTATTTAGCTCTAGCATACTTGGTACTTAAAGTCTACGAAATGTAACTAGATTGCACGTGAACACCTGTGATTCATATGGTTAGGCATAGGGGTACCTCGTTGCTCATCAACTACTTATATACACATGACTACTTGACTTTGAATGCTGCATTGTGGTTCAAGTGGTTCTTTACGAAACTATTATGCATTACATGATAGAGACACATGACAACAAAACAAAATAAAGAGGTAAAGCTTAATGTAGCCTCATGTTTCTAGTGATGGTGGTTCCTACATCAACTTCTTCCTTTTATCATTAGGCTTTGGAATCTAGTATTTATTGAGTAATCTCTAAAGCTTTTCCTCTTATGATCTTGGATCATGTACCATTAGGCAAATTCTACAATGTTTTCTAGCATTGGTACTTCCCATGAACATGGTACGTATGAAAACATCTTATTTGCTTTTACATATCATGCCTTTTTCTCCAAATGTCCTAGTCACCTTTCATAGTTCTTGATAATCTATTATTCTATGGGCTAGGTTTGCTACCACATCCTTTTGGTCATGATAGCTCACTTTTTCATACAAACTATTTTCATAAATTACGTATATTGTAGCTACTTGTTGTCTTAGCTCATTCCGTGGTCAACCTACTATTAGCATGGCCAAATTAACATGTTGAAGATTTTCTAATCACATGTACTCTATAACATCTTCAATATGTAGGTTCTTGTTCTTTACTTCAACTTGGTGAACATGGGTAAAGCTATCCAAGATAGGCTACCAGTAAGGTATCTACATGGTAATGGAGTCGATTTTTTCTTTAGCTTACTAGATTTCTTTTTTATTAATTTATTTGTACATGTCCAGCTAGTCTCTGAAGTGTTCTTTGAGCCTCTCATGCTTTTTTGTCTCATTTTGGAATGTACTAATTTCAATGGTATATTTTTTATGAATTGTGTGGACTTCCTCTATAGATAGGATTCTATTTTCTCTAGTTAATTTTCTCATATTTTGGTCAACCCTTGCAAATTTTTCTCTAAGCTAATGGATGCTTTTCTCAAGAACATTCTTATGTTTCTCTTTATTTATCAACCTTATGTTTTCTATAGCAAACTTTTCCTACCATAACCTAAAATTGGCAAATGTCTCTTTTATTATGTTTTCAGTTTAGCCTATTATCACATCGATTAGCCATTTAATTTTATAATTAAAAACATCAACATAGCCATTCACAACATTTAAAACATTTACAATGCTTACCAGAAAAATATATATAGCCTAAAATGAAACAAAAAATTTAAATTTAAAATGTCTATAACATACATAGCCATGGCCCCACTATGGGAAAATGTCCAAAAAATAATAACAACCATCTATAACATAGTCTTGGCTAACAATAATCATCAACATAAAAATAAAAACAAATAGCCAATAAGAGGTGGATGGATGCTAAGGGGAATCTAGAGGAGGAAGTGATGGGTCATTCCCACCCTTGATACTAGGGCTGCTAAGGTCTCCTAATGTCTAAAATACAATAACACATAGCCAGTTAGTAACCAATAGTGAAAAAGATAACTTAAAAAAAAACTAAAACATAAAATGTATCAAACCTTTGGGGAGTTTAGCTCCATGACTTTCATGAGTAGAGGTGGAATGCCATCCTCCAAATGATGGAGGATCTAGTTCTCCATCATATTGACCTAGTCAATATTCCCAAGATCAATGCTAGTAAGGATGCTAGTCCTATCTACTACAATCCAAGTAGGTGGCTCTTGGGTAATAGTAGCTATAGAGGTCTTTCTTGCAACAATGATAATTTGATGATCAGAGGATTTTTCCACCATGATAATACTCTCAAAGAGTTGATAGGAATTCTCCACCTAGATCCCCTGAATGAATAGCTTGCTCTTGCATTGTTCAACTGACTCCTCTTTGAGCCACTTTAGGTAGGCCTCATGAATAACCTTACACTACCACATGTGGTCCTTTTGTTTCCTATCCCACTCTAGGACCCAAGCACAATAATCTTTTCAATCTTGAACCTTCTAGAAGATGAGGTCCATCTACATCTACTGTTCTACCATCTCACATGAGAGTGCTACTTTATCTTGAATGGCATTCTAATAGTGGGTGACATGATCTCTTTGGTCTACAATTTCCCTAAGTTAGTCACTTGGGCTTCCACAAAGGCCTTGTAGTCCTCAAGCTCTTTGATCATCTCCTCCTACTATTGAGTTTTCTCTTTAAGACCACAATGTACTCCCATAGGGATTTGTTGGACCTCTCTAGCTCCCATGAAGTTTTGGCATATGACATTGCTAGATTAGTAGCAGTCTTATGTAACTTCATGGGTACACTAGAGACATTAGAGGAAAGCTTTGGCAAGAATTTATTTTCCATGTCTCATCTAGGATACCACTCTATAGAAGACACTACATAACCATAAAATTATAGCCATAAATATAGTAAACAACCTAGAATAGGCATAATATAAAACCTATGGCATAGTAAAAAATAAAAGTCCTTACCTATATTAGATGTAACTTGATGCAACCATTCAATGATGTCCTTAGCCATCTTGCACATGAATTCCACCTTGTCCAAGACCTCTACCCATGGTTTTGCATGAAATGTAGGGATAGGGGCCTAAATTGGTGGCTTAGAAACTACTCTAATCATAACAATCATTGAATGGTTAGGATGAAAACCAAACTTAAAGGAATAGGATATAACAAGAAGCATTAAGACATGTGCATACCTAGATTTTTCTCTTCTTTCTTTAGGATGATGATGGGGGATGTGCTTGGTAGTTCCTCATTGAATAAGGTGTCTAAATCAATGTTGGAAAGCCCTTCAATCTCATGTTGCTATAAGAGTGCCTCCTCTGCAAGCCTTCATTCCTCCTTGGCTATGGTAGCTGCATATTTTTGTGCCTTCTTCTTCGAAGAAGCTTGGGCTACCATGACATAATGCTTGTCTATAACCATAGTACATAAAAAACTAATTACCACTAGAAGCCATAACATAGCCATGAGAATTTAAAAGATAGGATAACCAAAACATAAATAAAGCTTACCTATGACTGCCTACTTTGATGTGCTAAGCTTAAACTTAAGCTTCTTTAGGGTAGGCTAGTTTAATGCTAGTGGTGGTTCCTCTATGGACCTCTTGAGCTTGGTCCTAGCTTTTCCTTTAGCTTCTCTGCATCACCACTTGGCCTCAAAGATGCTCATTGGGACCATGAGGGGTTCCTCCTCTAGGTTATTATGGGATTCACACTGTATAGGATCAAAACCCTTGCTGGTAATGCATAGTGAATCCTCCATCCACTCTGGTGGGTTCTAGGCCTACACCATTGGATAAATGTGTATTATCCAAGGCTTAGACAACTAATCTATGTCTTGGGTAACCCATTGTCCATTCCTCCACACTACCAAAAACTTTGCAAACCTCTTCAAGTAACCTGGAAAAATTGCAAAATGCATGTGGATTATGATAGATGTCTCCTCACAGAGTCTAAGGATCTCATTGTAAATCCCAACAGCCAAAACAACCACCCAGTTAAACCTAATTCCATTTATCATGACCTTCTTAAAGGTCCACCACTATATGATGCTTATTACCTTACTTTGTGATAATTATTTATGAATGCATGGGATCTAAACACAGGATATGAAGCCTTTACATCAGGGTTCATGAAGCCATCCATGGAAATTCTAGAGTTTCCCATGCTGGCACCAAGCCACTCCAAAACTTCCTTACAATGACCTTCTTCCTTCACTATTCTAGTGGCAACCTTTGCCCTATCAGTGGAGACACCAAAAAAGTTGTAAAAGGTACTTCCATTGATGGCTATGATAATCGACACACCTCATATGATGGTGTAGAAGTGATTGGCTTCTTCATTGAAGAAGTCGATGATGTTTAGCATTTCTATGACAGGGATGGAAGCGATAGGTTCCATAAACAAATCAAGCAAACCTACACACTAAATGTTTGCTTGAATGTACTGAAGAGCTTACCCCATCAACCACTCCTATGCTAGTATCACCTCACCATATTTCTGGATGAGGATATCCTCATGAAGTTCTACAAGTGGCAAGGTAACATCAACAAAGGTGGAGGGTCCTACAAAGCAACAACCATGCTTAGCATCAACATAAGAAAATTTAACAAATAGTTCAAATAATAGAACACTTGGAATTTTCAAAACCATAAAAAATTAGGATCTATAGCATTTATGTTCACCTTTCTTCTTCTTTGATGTGGTTTGAGCAAAGGTACCAACTACCAAAGTCTAATCTAAGGAGCTCTTGGAGCCCACCCACCAATTGTGTATCATTTTCCCATCCAGATACTTATTGTAGACAAGGTTAAATCTATTGGTGTATGCATCAAAGTCCCCTATTAATTATTGATACATAACAATTCTAATCTAGGGGTCCTTTGTAAATACATCTAAGGTGTTTTGAGCCATCATCAAGGTTTGATCATTAGTGAGCAAGTCTTGATCACTAATCCTATACTTGTAAGAAGTTCACAAAATCAACGAAGTTGGAAAAGGTAGTTTAGCCAATAAAGAAAAAAAATAAAAATATTACAACAATTATGCTTACCCTTGTAGATGGCACATGGTACCAAGTGGGTTCTGGAACAATGTGTGGGCTCTATGTGCCACCATCAGAGTATTGTTAGCATTATACTGACTATACTTTGGCATAGTCTAGATCTCCATGAGGTAGCATGGACTGATTGTGTCTGTTGTTCCCCATGCTATATTAGGAGGTGGGTTGTTAGTAATAAAATTGAAAACCAAAGAAGATGCCCAAGACATTAGCGCCTCCACTATGAACTTAGCCACATCTGCAAGTAAGTGTGACCACAACATCATACTAAAATTCTGAAGGATGTAGACAGGGAATTCCCTTGCCCCTAGTTAGAACCATAGTGAGACCTTATCCAAGGTCATATTGGGTAGAGGGGTATTGGCCTTGGGGTGGCCAATGTAGTAGGGAATGCCCATTAACTCCATGATGATGAGTATGGGCTTTAGAAAGACCTTGCACAACAAAGAAAAAATATTAGGACCAATTGAAACTTCTTAACAAGTTTGTAAAAACATCTTAGTCGGGGGTGAAATTAGCCTCTATAAAAAGCACTAAGGTGTTTATCCAAATTTTCTTAAGGAATTCATGCCAACATAATTACAACCTTCCATAGCCTTATACATCATAGTGAAACCATTATAGTTTAAATAGCACAACAAGTTGACACATAGCCAAATTCAAAATCTAGAAAATAGAAATTAGCATAAACATTACCAAAAATAGAAAAAATTACTTATAACCTTTAAAACCAAATTTAGGACATTAAAAACATTTTATACCATTCCCAAAGGCATGGAAGTTGATAACAAAAGCCTCTACACATGTCAATCACATCCATCTCCAAAGAGGTAAAGTGATACAACCAAAACTTAACCTTATTGACATAGCCATAACAAAAAAATTATTAAAACTCCATTTGGGCTTCAATTTTAGTGGTTCCACCATAGAAAGAATTTTGAAATCATGAAAAAGTCATTACCAATTCGTTTCTAATTCAAATAGGGTAATTCCACCTCCATTGGAAAGCTGAATCCAAGACCCACCCATCATAACAAAAAAGCAACCAAAACCCCTACCATTTGCTTAGAAGAAAATTCATGAATCTACATTGAATTCTAAAAAATAACATAAAAGACCTAACTGCATGAGCTCACAAAAATAGCCATAAGTTCATCTTTATTAGCGCAAGTTGAATGAGAGAATAGCCATTCGTAAGCTTAAATGTAGAGATACAAACTTGTAATATCAAATTTTAAAAGTATACTACCATTTTCATATTAAAAAATACACAAAATTGCTTGCTTTTTTCATGCAAAAATCACTGTAAAAAGCTTAAAATTCATAAAGCCTAATTTGACATAGCCATGAAAAGACCAAAACAACAAAAATAATCAATACCCATTTGAAAACACATCAAAATAAGGGGGTAGGATTTCATTAGAATTAAATTTTGATGGTTTGTTTAGCCTAGGTCTAAGAAAAATGGCCTTGCCTCCAATTTTTGGAAAAAAGCATGAAAATAACAAGCCTAATTTTAAAAATCAAGTCTACGAAGGTTAAAACAATGAAAAAACCATAGATCTACATAGAAATGACTAAAATAAGAGATGGGATTTTATCATAATTTCATTTTACCCTCTCTATCAATGTAGATCTAAAGAAAATAACCCCACATATAGTAAGAAAAGTAAGAAAAATGGCTAGAAACTAAGGAAAAAATTACTAGAATTACCTATCTTGGAGTAGACACAAATGAACCCTAGACTGAAATTGGTCTAGGAAACTCTGACATGTCCCTTGTATGCTCATCTTTCTTCTAAATTCTTGGGTTTTAACTCTTCCCTCCATGCTACTTGGGCACCATAGTTGTTACACCAACATTAAGAATGGTTGAAATCTGGGAAGAATGGAGGTTCAACGCTGGTTGCAAGGAGGATTGAAGGCTTCCATGCTGAATAATGATGCTCTCTACAACAAGAAATATCTACCTGGTATCTCTCTCAATGCATTGTTTGTGAAAAATGGAATTTTGATCAAAACTTACAAAATTTGACAATAAAAACTCCACGAAAACCTAAACACCTACCTCTAAACCCCAGTTGCCCATTCAGTTCATCATAACTCCAAGTGCATTGAAGTGCAAAGAGGAAAAAGTCTCTTATATGCTAGGATGGGTGGGAAATAACTTCACTTTTCAAATTTTAAAATTTTTAGGTTGTGGACCCCACTATACACCCTCACTCTTAGCCTGAAAATTGCATCAATGCTGGGGTTTAATTCCTTAAACCCATAAATCCATGACCAAACCTTAACTCCTTTGCATCCATGCTACAGGTATCATCCCCAATGTGGATACATGCATCTCACTTCATAAAACCATTAAAACATAACCTTTTTACTATTTTTAGTAGCCAAAACCTATCTTTATCAAACCTAGGCTCCCAAAAGAGATTAGACATGGAAAAAAATTATAAAATATGGGTTTCCATGGTAGGGAAACATTTCCCAACATGGAAGGAAGGGGATAACATCTATTCTTACCTCTTGACACCCATCTAGCCTAGATTTGACCCCTGAAGTGGGCCCACATTACCTAGAACCCCTCCAAGTGCCCTTGGCAACCCTAAAACCTCACCAAACATAGTTAAATGTGCTAAAAACCTTGGGGTTTGGTAGTTTCACATTGGGGAAAGCTTCACTCAAACTGATCATCCCATTCCCAATGTGGATGGATGAGGGGAAGACCAAAATTACCCACATTGACTACCTTGTAGCCATATTTCAAAGCCTAGTACCCCTTCATAGCCTCCAATGGCCTAGATTGATACTTAAACAAGTTTCTTGTCCATCCATGACTTGTTCCATGATGGTGAATCCCCCCTCCATGTTTCCTAGTATGGGGCTAGCATGGAAACCTAAGGCTATGCAAGAAAACCTAAGTTCTGACCCAAAAAAGTCAAATAACCTACCTTGGTGATCCCTCCGAAATCTATGCTAGAATCCTCTAGAGCTTCAAAAGATCTTAAAAGTAGTAAAAAATGGCACAAAAGTATCATCCCCCTCTCATCCATACTAGGTCCATCATGCCAAACATGGAAGAAAGGGGGGATATTTCATGAGTTACCTAGGAGCCTCCAAACCACTAGATCTTGTTACCTAGTATTGAACGTTGACACTGGCAACCCTAGAGGTTGACATGCATGGTGGATTGGTTATCGAACTGGCCTAGATCTAACTTTCTTAATTTTTCCACACTAGGGGATATCTCTTCCACACTACCTAGCATGGGAACTAGGTGTATGTAGCTATGAAGTTCAGTAGGAAGTCCTAGAAGCAAGAAAATAACCTTAAATTATATTGAACTAACACCAGAACCTAGATAGCCTTTCCAAAAGTCACTAGACTACAAAAATCATCTTCCTAAGGTTCTTCCATGCTAGGGAGGATCTCATCCACATTGAGCATTCTAGTCTTAGCATGGATGGAAGGGGGAAAGCTGAACTTGCTGAAGTTTGCATGTAGTTTGTCTTCCAAAAGAAACCTAACCCTTTTGGAAGATACTAGACTTTTGAAAGTAACTTGAAACAATTAAAACTTACTTCCCTTGGACTCTCCATGTTGAGGAGAATCCCATCCATGCTAAGCATTCCAACCCTAGATTGGATGAAGGAGGAAAGCCAAAAAAACCTATTTTAACCGTAGGCATCAATAGTCGACACTTGCAACCCCATAGACATGCATGCATAGCCAAAACTACCAAAAAATAGCAAAAAGCAGAGCCCCCTAGTTCCTCCATGATGGAAGCTATCTCTTCCATGGTAGCCAGCATGGAAGTAGAGGGGAGAACTTTGGAAGGACTTATAAATAACCTTTGAACACCTCAAATGGACATTGGGAAGCCTTGTGTGCATCCAAGGATCATGTTTACTCATCCTAGGATCCTCAAACTTACCAAAATTAACCATGGATATCCAAAAACCTTTTTCCCAAGTGTTCCATTTTGAGCATGGGAACCCCAACATGGAAGAAAGGGGGAACATCAAAAACCATCTAATGACCCTTGAAATGACCAAGTTTTAACACTAGGCAATAGTAGTCAACACTAGCAACCTTAGAAACCCACATGCATGACCAAAAATGATAGAAAATGGTAAAAAGTAGGATCCCTCAATTCTTCTATGCCACGAGCCATCTCTTCCATGCTAGCTAGCATGAAAGTAGGGGGGAACTTTGGCCAGAATCAAAATTGGACACCTCAAGTAGACACTATACAATCTTACATGAATCCTAAGACTAGTTTTACATCTTCAAGAGCCCTCAAACCCTATAAAAGTGACTCAAAATGGCTAGAAAGATACTCCCCCTAATCCTCCACACTAAGCATATCATCTCCATTGTCAAAAAAATGAGTGAAGCTCAAAAACCACCTACCTAACCTCTAAATTAACTAGTTTTTGCCTCAAACCCTAGTTTTCAACCCCACCAATCCTAGAAGCACACATGCACTATCAATTAAGGTTAAAATTGATCTAGATCTAAGATTTGTAATTATTCCATGCTAGATACCCTCTCTTCAATTTTTTCTAGTGTGAAGACTGAGGGGAAAATGCATTTGGGACTCATAGGCACCTTAGAATGAAACCGAATGACCTTGCATGTAGCCTAGAACCCTATCAGCACCCATTAGAGGCTTCAAAACATAGGAAACTGATCCTAAATGGTCAAAAATCTATTCCTCATAGTCTTCCATGCTAATAACCCCATCCCTAGCATAGAAGAAAGGGGAAAAGTCCAAAAAGCACTTAGGAATACCCAAAACTACCAAATTTTGACCTAAAACACTAGCTTTTAATCCTAGTGACTCTAGAAGCTTACATGCATAATCGATTGCAATTCAAATTCACCTAGATCTAGGATTCTTACTCCATCCACATTGGAGAGGATCCCCTCCATACTTGGTAGCATGAAAATAAGGGGTAAATGTTGCCTTTCCACTTTTGGTGGCAAGATGACACTCCCTGATGCCAAAGATCTACACCGGAAAAGCCTAGGATCTTATACCTTAAGATTTTGCTCATTTAACCTTCAAAACCAAATCTCCCCAATCTTCCATGCTAGTGTAACTTCCCCAATGTTGAAATATGAGGTAAGACCTTAGGTACTCTTGAATGACCTTCACACATGACCAAAATTAGCCAGAAACTTGCAAAATCATGATTTATAGCTATTGGCGACCATTTGGGACACGACTACCAACGAGTGTCCTCGAACAGGATTTAGGTGCTTGCTGGTCTCTGGCAACACCAAGGCCCAGATACCTCCAAATAAACTCAGTATTTAATGTGAGTATGTGTGTGTGCTGTTGTGGCGTGCGGTTGTGATAAATGTAACGATTGCGTTGTATGTGAACTACAAATGACTTACTTTAAAGAGATTCAGCCAACTTTGCCAAGTACTGTGAGTTGTTGAAAATTTTCAATTTTGTTCAACTGCCTAGTCTATGCGGTCCTTATAATACCTACTT
>MNCI01009948.1:955472-973983 GCA_015680685.1 Gnetum montanum | reverse complement strand
GTACCCCTACACTCAACCATATGAAATGAGCATAGCACATGCAATTCAGTCGAACTTCGCAAACTAAATTCCTACACGCCCCATGGAACACTTGGAGTTAATCATTCATTATCTTTCCAGACTTACTTGTAGTTGTCACGGTGTATGGTTAAGTAAGTCTGAGGTATATGATTTTTATAGTCTTTTCTGGTTTTATCTCCTATGTTATCAAGGTGAAGGGTTGAGAAACTAACTAACTCTAACTAATGACTAAGTCTAAATTAACTAGCATCAGCATCCATTCCCACTTACCGTACACACCCTGAACTATGCAACTGTGACTACCAAACACTAATCGTTACTGGGATCACCACGTGTAATGCATCTGCTCAAAGTGGTCATACTGAGGCACTTAACTAGCCTAAACATGATAAGCATCCATTCTTTTTCTATCCGTACACATCCTTGAATGCTCGTAACCAAGTCGTACTAATCCCGTGTTCTAGAGTTGAGGGTGAGAGAGACTAATCGCGATGAGCAGCCAATTCCTTGATTAGCCATACACATTCTTCAATGCTCGTAATCAAGTTGTACTCATGTCACGCTACTACAGGTAATAAATAACATGTAATAAATAACAAATAATAAAATCCTATTCCATGCACTACAAGGTTTATCCACAAAGCTCATCTTTATTGTCGTACACAACTTGCGTTTAGGTACAAAGCTACTCGAATAAAGATCCGTTCACTTGGGGACTCCTACTGCGAGCACATGGAAAATATTCTATCTCTGGAGTGATCAATCTGCTAGAGTTTCCCTACTTCTAGCCTAGGATGAAGAATAAGGGAAGTTTCACCTCTTATTTATAGATTTGGCAGCGGATCGTGATATCGCATACGCGACATCGCAGGGGACGACGCGATATCACGTACATGATATTGCATGGGATGCGATATTGCAGCTTGTGCATATCGTGTCTCATCAACATCCTCCATCTTCTCATCATGAAATTGCATGTTATTGGTTATCCCCATTTTCCTTGCATAATAGCTAGTAATAGACTTCCCATCTTTCATCTATAGAGTCTCAAAATCCCTTCTCAAGGCTTGAAGCTATGCATGTTTTACTCTTAAAGACCCTTGATATTTCTTCTTCATAGAATCCCAAATATCCTTGGAAGTTTATTTCCTAAGAATAGTCTCCAAGATAGAATGATCAATTGCTTAAAATAAATAATTCTTTGCCTTCAAATCTTTCAACCTTAGTCCCTCTAACTCCTTTCTTTGTTCATTTGTGAGTGTAGCCTCAACTACGGGTGCTACTACACCATGTTCAACAACTTGCCATTACTCCTTAGACTTCAAGAAATTTTCCATCAACATGCTCCAATGGTTATAGTGACCATCAAAATGTGGGATGGTAGGTTGTACAAAATTTTTAGATGTCATTTATGTACCACTGTGCTTGTCTCTCAAGCCTCCTAAGCCAGGTGCACTAGTGTGCTTTTCTCTCTAGCCTCCTAAACTAGGCTTTCTTTCTAACCTCCTAAATTGAGCTTCAATACCACTATCAACCTCTAAGGCTATGCATTGCTAGCCTCAAATTAAAAAAAAATAAAATAGAACAAAAACAAGGGCAAATAGAGGTAACTAAATTTTTCCACATTTTTATTCAATTGATAATTGTCTTTAAATAGGTAAATACATCAATGGAAAATAACAACTTCTATAATGGTCAACCCTTTAATTTCTATAATGGTTGATCCTTCAACTTCTATAATGGTCGACCCTTCAACTTTTGTAACGACCAACCCTTCGACTTCTATAACAACCAACCTAATGAGCAGTGAGGTATCCCTACGCTCAACCATATGAATATGAATGTACATGCACAATCCGGTCGAATTCCAAGGACTAAGTGCTTATGCGCCTTTACAAAACCTGGACGAGTTAGTCAATCATTGTCTTCCCAAGCTTACTTGTATAGCGCGATTGTATGGTTAAGTAATCTTAAGGTATATGATTTTTATATATTTTTGATGTCTTATGTCCTAGTGCTATAAAGGAAGAAGTGAACTAATTAAGTAACTAATTTAATTTAACTAATTAACTATGCTCTAACTAGTCCTAACACCAACATCCATTCCCATTTGCTATACACATCCTGAACCAGTGCAACACTATTGGGATTACCAAATGCTAATTATTACTTGGTTACCAAGTGTTTCATGCATGCTCGAAGTGGTCGTACTAAGTGTGCTTACTTGGGGGAGTTAACAAGAAGAGAGAGAGAACATTAATTAACTAAGGAAAGCATTAAAGAACTATAAATGACATTAAATAAGTGATTCTAAATACTACAAGGTTTATCACAAAGTTTGTCTTTATTTCCAGCCACAAGGTGTGCTCAGGTACACAATGCTCGAATAAAGATTCGTTCGCTTCAGGAATCCTACTGCAAGCACTTAAAAATAATTCTAAAACTCTAAGAAGGAAAAAAGGCAAGAGTTCAGGTAAGGGACTAAGACTAATTAACCAACTATTGCAAAACCAAGTGCACCCATCTCTTATTTATAGGTGACAAGATATGCCCCAATATCAGATGTCCAATATCACTTGGAAGGCTCCAATATCATCTACCCGATATCGTAGATGCGATATCTTGGCCTCGATATCACAGCTCATCATACCCGCACGAATAAATGAAAACTCATCCTTGAGTTCCTTACAAAATATTGGGAAGGTATGGGATTATTGACTAAATGAGAACTGACAGTGATAGGGAATAAGAGACTCAAAGTGCCCGGTGAACGAATCCACAAACATATTACAACATTGCTGTTCACACCCTTTGTGGTGAACACTATACATAGATGACATCCAGACCCTCATCTGATAGCTTAAAGAGAAAGAGAGTGAGAAAATAAAATAAGGCACGTTGCTGTCAATGTCAAAAATGTGCACTATATTGTTCATCCATAGCCACATGACCAAACTTGTTCCTTGCGTAAATGCTCTAACTCCAGTCCATCCTGAGTGCTTCCTCCTATCCCAATCCATTGTTCGTGTAATTACCATCTATACACACAACACAGTCACAAATTAGTAAGGATAGATAAGCAATAATGTAGTTGATACCTTGCCTTGATATAAGTGCATTAGCTGGGTTGTGGGTATGGTAGATACTAGGTTAGAGGTTTTTAACTAATAACTACCTAAGGTGTAGGGGTGAGATAGGTGATTAAATGGAAAAATTTGTGATAGGGCCCCCATGACTAAGAGTGAACCTTCGATAGTGATAGGGCGGAAAAATTAAAGGAACAATGAAGATGAGGGAAATAACAATGATGATGCCAATAAAATGGATGTCATGGATGGGGATGAAATAAGAAATGGTTGATTACAAAGAATGTTTAAGGGAAATAACTTAACAATTGCACCAAAAAGGAATGCTAATGGGTCCTCCCCAAAGCAGGCTCATACCTTTTATGCCCTAATAGACCTGCAAACCAAAGAGTCTGTAGGCTCTTGGAATGACATATGAAAACAAAGGTTAAGAACTTACCCACAAGAGTTTACCGAAGACTAACAATGAATCAACCAAGATGTAAACTAATCATAAAACTAACAATGAGGTGGAATATGGAAAGAAATATGGAAGGGGAGGAAGAAATGAAATGGAATCCCAAAAGAAAGGTTGTGTAAAGTCCCTTGTGTATTATGTGGTTAAGGTGACTAAATAAAATTCATCCCAAGTTCGAACTCACCAACCACAGCCAATGACCTCGCATCAATACATTTGACCAACCCATCCTCATGAAACAACAAGAATGTGTCCATCGAGTCACCACCATTCCAAGGAGAGAAAGATAGGAAAGCAAGAAGCAAGAAAGGGCTTTAGGTAGAGGAAACCTTTAGGCATGGGTAACATGTCTTTTCAGTGCCATAACTAGTGTTTGCAGCCCGTGTTTCTTTATTATGTTTAAGGGGTGTTCTTTGAATTACTGGTAGTTTTCTTTTTCTTTTCTTTTTTTTGGTAAGAACCACACCATGCAAATACTTATTTAGATTCATTCAACTTCCTGATATTTGGTCAATAGTGGAATGGCAGAAAACTCATGAAAAACATCCAAGAGAATAGCCAGCATAAGTGTGTCGAATCCCCTTGAAGTCACACCCTTTTCAACCATTGAATCCTTCCTTGGTTTGAAGAATACCAAGTTACTAATTCATTAATAAGTTTATTTAGAAAAAGGAACAGTACAGTTCCAAAGCCAAAGGGGACCACAACGTTGAATGGATGAATGGACAATGTGGACTCATTGCCTGTTTTATCAAAAAAACCATATCTTAGTATCAACATTGAAGATCAAAGATAAAAAGCAAACATTAGCAATCAACATTATTATAGTCCAACCCACCATCATGAGCACTTATTATATGATGAATGAAAGTAAATCAAACAAAGAAATAGTAAGAATGTAAACTATGGTGTAAAATAAAAATAAGTAAAATTGCAAAGATATGTAAAACAAAAATACAAAAAGAGCTGAGGGCTTAGAATGGTTAACATTGGTGGCCATCTCCCCCACGACTGAGTTCGAAGGAGAATATCCAAAATAGTGAGTAGTATTGTCCACCAATAGAGGTAATATGGATACTGGTTGTTCTAGGCTCATGAAAAGGTTTAGCTTGTTGGATGTTGACCAATAATTTCTTATCTGAGCTCTCAGGTTTGTAAATCATCATGGCTCCTGAAGGAAAAGTTTCATGAATAATATAAGTTCCTTCCCACAGCATTTCAAAGTTAGTGCATTGTGGCACGTGTCTAGGATTCCAATAAAGAACCTTATCTCCTGGTTGGTACTTAACTTTTCTAATTTTGAGGTCATGATGTTGATTATTAAAAGCCTTGTGCAATTCATTAGATAATAGGATGACTAATTGGTTCTCATTTAGTAGGTTAAGGTTCATTAACCATTCTTTTTGTGCTAAATTAAGATCAAGCTTGAGATCACACACCGTAGATAGTGTACGGAGTTCTACTTGAATAGGAAGTGTTGGGAGTTTTCCATACACTAACTCATAGGGAGAGTAGCATATAGGGAGTTTCCATGTGGAGAAGTATGTCCAAAGAGCATCATTTAGTTTGGTGCTTCAGTCTCACCTATATTTGCTAATAGTTCTTGTCAATATTTTCATAATCTTCCTATTGGTTACTTCGACTTAACCATTTGCTTGATGATGTTATGGTGTAGCCAGTTTGTGTTTCACTCCTAAGCGTTACATCAACTTTCAAAAAGTTGCACCTATAAAATGTGTGTCATTGTCAGAAATAAGTGCACAAAGTACACCAAACCTTTTAAATATTTGTTATTGAACAAATCATGTAGTGGTAGATGATGTACAATCCATAACAGTGATTGCTCTTGCCCATTTTGTGAAATAGTCAATGGCAACAACAATGTAGGCTTTTCCATTGGACATTAGTGTAATAGGCTCCATAAAATCAATTCCCCATATGTCCAGGGGTTCTAAAGGTTGAATCCATTGTTGTGGACCCTCCATCCTAGTAGTCATTCCCCCATCATGTTGGTAGCACTCACAAGATTAGATGAAATGATGAATGTCCCAAAACAATGTAGGTCAATAATATCCTACAAGCAAGATTTTAATGGTTGTTCGTCTCCTAGTGTAATTACCCCCACAAGGGCCTTCATGTGCATCTTGGAGAACTCTTAATTGATCTACATCGGGAACACACCATCAAACCAAGCCATCGAGACACACTTTAAAAGTTGTCCATTGATTTCCATAAAATACTTGGCTCGATGAAGAAACTGTTGTTTCTTTTTAACGTCTAACTCTTGTGTTGTTTGTTGTGTAAGGAGATACGTAAGAATGCTACTATACTAATTTTTTTCCATGGTTAATTAATTATTTACTACACCTACAAAGAGGAATTCATTAGGAAAGTGATCAGAAAGTGGATATTCATCCTCTTTGTTCTCCCATCTTAATTGAGATAAATGATCAGCAACAACATTCTTGGTGTCTTTATGATCAATCATTGTAAGATTTAACTCTTGTAAGATTACGAGTCATCGTATGATGTGAGGGCCCATTGTTTTTTTATTCAAAAAGAACCAAATTGCACTATGGTCTATGTATACAAATACCTTATAGCCCAATACATAGTGCCTAAACTTATCTAGTGCAAACACCACAGCCATTAATTCCTTTTTCGTTGTGATGTAATTGGGTTGTGCACCATCAATACTTTGACTTGCATAGTGAATGTAATAGGGTCATTTTTGGTCATCTAACTATGTAAGTATGACTTCTAAACCAAAGTTGGAAGAATTAGTCATTATATGAAAGGGTCTAGATTAGTCAGGAGCTTGTAGAATAAGTGTTTCTACAAGNAAGAATTTACTAGGAAGATAACCATCCTTAATCCAATCAATAATGGCATGTGTCAACATGACCGTGTGCGTTGAACGTGGCCTTTAGTTTGAAGGAAGTTCTGAAGTTTCGTATGATGGTGAGAACTTTGGAGAGTTAGCCACTTGTAACTGCAAGGACTTCGTTGGAATGTTGGTCCTAAAGAAAGGTCTCTTCTTTGTGTGATTGTCATGGTGAGGATTAACAGCCCTTGTAGCATTACGTTACTGTGGCTGGGTATGGAGCTTGCCCTACATGGCTGGAGCATATGGTAATGGAGTTAAGGGTGGAAGAGATGTAGCTGGATGAGAAGGATAGTATGTTTGTGGAACATTACCCCTAGGAGAAGGAGTTCTATAATACTCATGGGTTTGGTAGTGAGGTTAGGGAGCAATGTGGATAGGAGAGTCACATGGAGAGATTGGTTGTTGCACGTAGTATCCATATGGGTTGGGTTGACAGTAAGGATACTGAATATACAATCATGTCTCCTTCTTCATACAAAAGTGTTTCACTGCCTAGGTCTAATACAGGAAACAATCGAAGGCATAGTACACATGATAATCCACTAGTTCTTCAATAGTTCCGTGTGGTATATGTTCATCCCGATGAATATGTACCAAACTTTACCTTTATCCTCCATTAGGATGAACAACTGCATTGGCATGATTTAGAGGGTAACATAGTGTTACCTCCTGATCACTCAGTTTTGGGCATGCTTCTTTGTGATCTCACATGAATTGGTATGCAACACTTATAGGCAGAGTACATTATACATGATCATGAATCAAGAGAGTACCAATCCACAGAGGCACAACATCAAAGGGACTTACTACAAGAGAGATGTCATAAATTCATGAACGAGAAGTTGTCTCGAAATGTCCCACATGTCATAAGTGAAAATGAGGGTGGTAAACCTACCTCAGGAGGTTTCCCACAAAATGATGTTCCTCCCATTGACTTTGGTCAAGGGTTTTTGTATCAAAACCTTCATTGAACCATCCATAACCCAAGTTTTGACACTAATGGACATAAAGGGTCTGACAAAGAAACACACACGCATGATAAAGATGGACATGCTGATTGTAACCATGAGCGAGGCTATGACCATCAAAGAGAAGGTAGCAGGCACCGTCATGGTGATGGTCCTCCTTCTTCTTCACCTTCATCATCTCCTTCATCCTCACCTTCAGGATCTAGATGCATTCATAAAGAAAAAGACCATGAGGATAAGGATAGGCGAAACGAGAGTCATAGATAAAATAGTCAAGAAAGGGGATGAGGGCACTCTAGAGAATCACAACATGGAAGAAGTGAGAGTAGGGAACAACATAGGCATCATAAACACCACAAAAAAGACAATCATGATGAAACCCTACTCGCTACTCAAAGTATGCTAGACATAACTAAGGCTGTTAGAATCCCAACAAGGCACTAAAAGGATAGTAGGATCAAGAGATTAGACATGAACAACATTCCATGATTTGAATGGGGATACAATGCATTCCATGATGCATGTGCCTTACAAAACATAGAAAATGAATGGTAAAAACTAAAGTTGTTCCCACAAACACTAGTCAAAGAAGCAGAGAGCTAGTACTGGTCCTTAGAATCGAAATCCATTTGTAGGTGGAGTACCATGTTAGAATTGTTCAACAATAAGTACAAAACATACTCCCAAGTCTCCAACCTACGAAAGCAAATCCAAGGATGGAAATAAGGAGGCCATGAACCTTTGGATGCTGTCATGGGCTGATATTATGCACAGTTACATCATTGTCCTGGCCATGATTATTCGCAAAGGGATCAACTACACCATCTCGTAGATGGGCTTAGGCATGAAACATGAAGAACCCTTGGGACATATGCCCAAGAAAGGCTATCTAAGCTTAGGACCCATCAAGTACAAAGACTATTGGAGGAAGTTGCTAAAGAGGAAGGTGAGCTAAGGAAAAGAGAGAGTGCACAGGAATTTAACATAGATCCTTCCCTCTAAAAGAAGGGAGTAAGATTTTGTGAGGATGAAGAAGAGTCACCACTCGAAGAGATGGTGAATAGGAAAACTTTTCCTATTCAAAAGCTGGCATCAGAAGTATCAACAAAGGTAAACCAAATGTGGGACTCCCTAAATAATAGATTTCAAACCATTCTAAAAATAGTAAAGGAGTCTAAAGAGCAAGGTAGTGAATGAGAAAGGAGAAAAAAGAGAGAAGCAAAATATGCACGCAACAAGGGTAAAGGAAAAGTTACCATCATCGAAGAGGTTGTGGTTTCGAATACATACAATGATAGTGGATGCAAGATATGCCAATACAACCATCCTAAGGGATGTTTCCCTATAATCTCACATCTACAAGAGTCTAGGGTGTATGCACTCAACCCACAATTAAACTAAAGGCAAACACCTCAAAGATTACTATTGGCACATTTTGGCCATTTCATGGAATAGATAGGCCATGGTATGCTTTCTATCAGGGCTTGCGTGATTGATGAACACATCGAACCTATTCACAGTAGTCTTACAACCTGAGCATGATCCCACACTTGTCGTGCCTGATCCAGACGACCGCATTTCAAATACAAATCAATTAGAGCATTTTCCAGCAAGGAATCAGAATGGAGCCTGCTTCTACAAACCTAATCAAGGATCCTAATTCTACGTCCCAGATCTAGGACACGACATCCTGGTGAGGCATTTTGTCAAACACCTGGCATGCATCCTCGATCCTTCCGCATTTTGCATACATGTTAATCCGCGCATTGCTCATGAACATATCTCTACACATCCCTCTTCTGATGGCCTCGGAATGCAGTTCTGCACCCTTTTGCAGGCTCCTGGTTTTGGCAGAGCCTTCAAGAATGGTTGCGATGGTGTAATCGTTGGGGATTATCTGCGCTTGTTGTATCCAGCGAAAAATGCCAAAACCCTCACTCACGCAGTTGTTGGCAATGTAACAGGAGATTAGGGCAATGCAGGATACAACGTCTGGTTCAGGAATTTCATGAAAAACTTGGACTGCGTCACCCGGGCTTTTGTATTTGGCATACATGTGGATGAGCTTGTTGCATAGAGATTTGTCTAGGGGAATTGCCAAAGCTACCTTCATGTGTGAGTGGATGTAGCAACCATAGACCAGGGCTCTATTTCTTGTGCAACATTGTAGCAGGCATAAGTAAGTGGAATTGTTGATGTGTTGTGCACTCTGCAATATTTTCATGGTGTCCTGCAGCCTTCCATTGTTGCAGAGATTTCTAATTTGTGTGTTCCTGTCCTCCAAAACCAGACGTCTCCATAGCCTCCACATAAGCCATCAACGGGCCTACCTCTTCTGCATTAGCCCTCACATGATTTTTCTTGCATCAACACATAAACAGAAATTTGCAAGATAGCCAAGTTCCAAAGATGGCGAATCATTATAGTTCTGGAATTCGAGCAGCAACACCTTCAGTTTCGGGTTTCACCCCATAACCGACTTCCCCGAATTGTTTGCTCTCGGCATCTCCTCAAACCCTTCCTCCAACATTAATGACAACATGCTCATCTGGACCACTCGAAATACACTCTTCTACGTAATTTTCTTGCACAAAAATAAAGGAAGCTACAGTTTTAGTTACCCTTATCAAGGAAAATTCAACAACCAACATCGAGAGTTCTCAAATAGATTGAAAAGATGGAGGTCTTGGTTTTATTTTTTTAAAAAAATTATTATATAGGTTATGACTTATGAAAGAGATATTTGTAATATTTGTAAAGACACATGCCGATGTTAGCATGATTTTCTCCTAATTTTATGTATAAGTTACAACCTCCTAACTTGTTGGGCAAGTAATCTCCTAACTCGTTGGGTAAGTTATAACTTCCTTACTTGGGAGAGAAGTTGGCTAAGATATTTTGAAATATGTAACTACCTTTTGAACCCTATAAAAAGGCTTCAAGGGTAAGAGGACCAAAAAAAATCACACACTCGAGACTCTTGGAAGAGCATTTGTAAGAAGACATTGTGAGAGATTGCTTGTAAGATGACTTGCTAAAGGAAATATTCAGCCTCTTTGTCATAGTCCTATGAGTTATGCTTATTGTTTTTTATTTTATCTAAATTTTTTAGCTAGTGGTTTAGATAGTATCATGCTTGGCAAGTAATTTTGGGATTTTTAGATTGCTCTTATTGTTTCTTGTTGCATAATAGAAAATTTCTATTAAAATTTTGCCATAGAAGCACTTGTGTTTAAAAGCCTTAAGAGCATGTTAGTAGTGAATTTTATTATTGTGTAATGTATAAGAACCACTATTGGGATTGTTGTAAGAGAGCGTCTGCTTGTAGTCAAGCCGTTGAACAATTCAGTAGTCAAGAGGGTTCAGAAAATCTTTGGTATTTTGATGGGACAAGAATAGCTTCTTTAAAGTGAATTTTTGTGGTATTTCAATCAGAACTTATCAATTATTTTGAAGGTTATATTGAATGAAATTGTTGACATCCCTTATCTAGCCAAAATGGAGTCTCGTACGTGATAGTTTACGCAGCAATTTTTTGGTAGCATAGTAGGATTGTCTTGAAGAAATTGCTTATTTGAGCCTTGGAAGTTTGAACAATTCGTAGTTATTGAATTTGGGATAGCTTTATTGCGAAGTGTTTACTCGTATCATTTTACCTTGTTTAAACATTTGAGGTCTTAACACAAATCTGCTTTCTTTTCTGTCTATTTCCATTGAATCTTGCTCTATTTCTAGTGTTCTTGTGGAACTATCCCTTTCTTTGGGGAAAATTAGAAGTAGATTCGCAGAGTTGTGCTCAAATTTTTTTGCAAAATTTTATTAGTTACAAGTAGGTATTATAAGGACCACATAGACTAGGAAATTGAACAAAATAGGAATTCTCAACAACTCACAGTACCTGACAAAGTTGGCTGAATCTCTTTAAGATAAGTCATTTGTAGTTTACACACAATGCAATTGTTTCATTTTTCACAACCGCACACCGCAACAGCACACACACATACTCATATTAACTACTGAGTCTATTTTGAGGTATCTGGGCCTTGGTCTTGCCAAAGACCAACAAGCACCTAAATCTTGTTCGAGGACACTCATTGACAGTTGTGTCCCAAACGGTCGCCAACAGTTACCTTATCCCCAAGGTAACCCAAGATAGGTCCACCAACCTTTAACGTATTATCCAAGTGAAACTCCACCACAACCAATTGAGCAATATCAATAGTGGTAGCACCCACAATCATGGGAAATTCCACCATAGTATCCTTGCCGTCAACCTGACCAGTATGGATATTACGCGTAGTAGCCAATTTCTCCATGTGACTCTACTAGTAATGTCATCCCTCAACCTCACTACCAAACACATGAGTATTATAGGACTCCTTATCCTAGGGGTGATGTTCCACAAACATACCATCCTTCTCATCCGGCTACATCTCTCCCACCCTTAACTCTATTACCACCTGCTCCAGCCATGCAGGGTGAGCTCCCTGCCTAGTTGCAACAACGCAATGCTATAAGGGCTGTTAATTATCACCCTACTGTTGGTCCAAAAAATCACACAAAGAAGAGACCTTTCTTTAGAACCAACAACCCAACCAAGTCCTTATAGTTGCAAGTGGCTAATTCTTCAAACACCTCATCACCAATTGAAACTTTAGAAATCCCTTCAACCCAAAGGCCACATTCAATGCATATGGTCATGTTAACTCATGCTGTCACCGATTGGATAAAATATGGCCATCTTCCTAGGAAATTATCTAATCCTAGAAGTCCTCCTATATATCTACAGATCACTAGGAATCAACCGTGCAAAGCTCTATTGGATTCAGGTTCCAATGTCAACTTAATCTCTCAAGAAATGTACAAAGCCTAGAACCTGCCTCTATTAAAAAAGAGTAACATTCGTTTAGAGCTAGCCAACCAATCCATCACTGTCCCATTAAGACTAGTGGAGGACATTGTCACCACTATTTGTGGATGGTCATATCTAGCTGACTTGCTAGTGATTCAAGTGAACAATGGTAAGGAGGACTTCCTAATCATAATGGGAAGAGCATGGCTAAGCACAATTGACGCGTGCCTAGGAATCTACAATCTTTTCTTGAAAATATCGAAGGAAAATATGTTTGGAAAGATTGAGAAGAAGAAAGTTCCATGCATTGCATACAGTGACACAAGTTGTAATTGCGTGTAGAAGTCATGGTTTGTGCAATGTTTAACATTGCCTTCATGCAATCAGTGTGCACAAATGACTAATATACCAAGATGCATGTATGCATCAAACACAAGATAAGAAGGCACCTAGTGGCTGATAGCTAATTAAGAGAGTAGTTCAACTATATGCATGGAACCAACTGAGGGTTTGACTTGCACTTACATCGATAGCATAGACACATTAGAGCAAGCTCATCACCAACTTCTAAGTCTTGACATTGAAAATATTAACTGGGGGAAGTTGGAAATCCCTGATAAGTTTAAGCAGGAGCCCCTTGAGTTAAAACCATTACCCATCAGTATGGAATACATGTTTCTCAAGAATGGAAAACTAGTAATTATTAACACTAGGCTCACTCCTCAACAAAAAGAGAGACTGTTGAAAGTGATAAACAAATGGTTGAAAGCCTTCACTTGGTCATATCCCGAATTAAATGAAATAGATCCTAGGATATGCCAACACAAAATTTACACTGATCCCTCCATGAAGCCTCAATAATAACCATAGAGGTGACTTAACCCAAAGCTTAAGCAAGTGGTTAAGGAAGAAATTGAACAGTTTCTAAAAGTTGGATTCATATACCCCCATTGCTGATAGTGAATGGGTTAGTTTCTTAGTTATTGTGCCTAAAAAGGGAGGTAAATGGAGGGTGTGCATAGATTTAGGTTGCTGAATATGGCAACATTCAAAGACCACTTTTCGTTGCCATTCATCGACCAAGTCTTAGACACCATTGTAGGGCATCACTACTATAGTTTTCTGGATGGATACAGTGGGTACAACTAGATTTAAATAGCCTAAGAAGACCAAGCCAAGACTACATTCACTAGTCCTTGGGGAACATTTGCATACAAACATATGTCATTTGGCTTGTGCAATGCCTCTACAACATTTCAATGATTAGTTCTAAGCATATTCTAGCAGTAGATAGGAAACTATGTGGAGGTCTTCATGGATGACTTCTTCACCTATGGAGTGAACTTTGATAAAGCATTGGACCGATTAGAGCAAGTACTAAAATGATGTGTAGAAGCCAACTTAAGGCTCAACTGGCAAAAAAGCCATTTAATGGTCCAAGAGGATGTCATATTAGTGCATAAGATTTCACAAACAGGGATAGAGGTAGACCCCAAAAAGATCAAAGTTATCCAAGGAATTACTCGACAACCTAAAACTGTAAAAGATATCTGGTCATTTCTTGGACATACTAGCTACTATAGATGGTTTATTGAGAACTTTTAAAAGGTTGCAAAACCATTTTTTGAACTAACAGACAAGGATGTACCTTTCGAATGGACCAAAGAATGAAAACTAGCTTTCCAAAATTTAAAATAGAAGCTCATAGAAACACCCATTTTACAAGCTCCTAATTGGCCCACACCATTCCACATAATGATTGATGCATCCAACTATGCTTTAGGATCTATACTTACATAGTTAGATGACCAAAAACATCCTTATTACATCCACTATGAAAGTAGGAGTATTGTTGGGGCACAACTTCACTACACCATAATAGAGAAAGAATTAATGGTTGTAGTGTTTGCACTAGAAAAATTTAGGCACTATGTCTTGGGCTATAAGGTATTCATGCACAAAGATCATAGTGTAATAAGGTTCCTAATGAATAAACCAATGGTGAGCCCTTGCATCATACAATGGCTTGTAATCTTACAAGAGTTCGATCTTACAATGATTGATCGTAAAGGCACCAACAATGTAGTTGCTAATCATTTATCTTGGTTGCAATGGGACAACAAAGAGGATGAATATCCACTCTCTAATCATTTCCTTGATGAACTCCTCTTTGCAGGTGTAGTAACTAATCAATTGACCATGGAGACAAATTGGTATCGTAGTATTCTCACCTATCTCCTTACACAACAAACACCACAAGGGTTAGACATTAAAAAGAAACAATAGTTTCTTCACCGAGCCAAGTATTTTATGGAGATCAATGAGAAACTTTATAAAGTATGTCCCGATGGCTTGGTTTAGTGGTACATTCTCGATATAAATCAACTGTAAGTTCTCCAAGATGCTCATGAGGGTCCTTGTGGGGGTCATTACCCTGGGAGATGAACAACCATTAAAATCTTGCTTGCAGAATATTATTGGCCTACATTGTTCCGGGATGCCCATCGTTTCATCCAATCTTGTGAGTGTTGTCAACATGATGGGGGAATGACTACTAGAATGGAGGATCCACAACAATGGATTCAACCTTTAAAACCCTTCAATATTTGGGGAATTGATTTTATGGGGCCTATTACACCAATGTCCAATGGAAAAGCCTATATCATTGTTTCCATTGATTACTTCACAAAATGGATAGAAGTAGCTACCATTAAGGATTGTACATCATCTACAGCTGCATGATTTGTTCAACAATAAGTCATAAACAGGTTTGGCATGCCATGTGCACTTATTTCAAACAATGGTACACACTTCACAAGTGCAACTTTTTTGGAAATTAATACAATGCTTAGGGGTTGAGCGTAAACTGACTACACCATACCACCCTCAAGAAAATGGTCAAGCTGAGGTCACCAATAAGGAGATTACAAAGATACTGACAAGAACTATTAGCAAGTATAGGAGAGATTGGAGCACCAAACTGAATGATGCTCTTTGGACATACTACTCCACATGGAAACTCCCTATAGGCTACTCTCCCTATGAGTTAGTGTATGGTAAATGTTCAATGCTCCCTATTCAAGCAAAACTCCATACACTATCCATGGCATGTGATCTTAACCTTGACCTTGATCCAACACAAAAAGACCAGTTAATGAACCTTAACTTGCTAGATGAAAATCAACTAGTCACCCTATCATCTAATGAATTGCACAAGGATTTTAATAAACAATGTCATGACCTGAAAATTAGAAAAGTTAAGTACCAACCAGGAGATAAGGTTCTCTACTGGAATCCCACACATGTGCCACAATGAACTAAATTTCAAACACTATGGGAAGGACCTTATATCATTCATGCAACTTTTCCTTCAGGGGCCATGATGATTTAAAAACCTAAGAACCTAGACAAGAAACTATTGGTCAATGTCTAACAAACCAAACCTTTCCATGAGACTAGGATAGCCAATACCAATGCTACCTCTGTTGGTGGACAACCTTGCTCCCTATTTTAGATTACCTCCTACCACCCCAGTCATGGGGGAGACGACCACCAATGCTAACCATTCAAAGCACTTAGTTCCTTTTGTATTTGATGAGTGGTGAGGTACCCCTACACTCAACCATACAAATACGAGCGTTACACGTGCGATCTGGTTGAACTCCGTAGACAAACTAGTTGTGGCATCTAGACTGTTAGCCTTAGGTCGCAGTTTGCTATCTTCCCACCTAGAATAGTATTAGCTTTGTCACATATGATTTAGTCCAGACTGAGGTGTATGATGTGTTTCTAATCTAATGCTACTCCTGAAGGCAATGGAAAGCAATATTAACTAAGCTAGGAGAGAAGGGTGAGAGAGAATCTAATCTAGCCTAAGTGCGATGAGCATCCATTCCTTGATTATTTTTACACATCTTGGACTTTGTGCATGACTACCACTAGGATTACCAAGCACAGATCCTAGGTATGCTACTAGGTTACCAAGTAGTCACACTTAAATGCTCGTAATCAAGTCATACTCATTCCATGTTTTAACATGAGATAAGGGTGAGAGAGATTAACTAGGAAAGTAGTAAATAACAATAATAATTAATTAATTAATTAATTAAACTAAGTGAATACTACAATGATAAAGTAATCTCCATCTTTATTTTCGATCATGTGCGTGTCCAAGTATGTCACACTCGAATAAGGATGTCGTACAATTACAATCACCACATTGTGGGCTAAGATACCATGCATGTGATATCGCGGGTGTGATATCGTGGGTGCATTATCATGGGTGTGTTATCATAGCTGTCAACAAATTCATGACTCATCATACCCCCATGACTGAATGAAACTCATCCTTGAGTTAAAGTGAGAACAAGCTCCATTGATTACACAATGAATAGGTATGGGATTATTCACTGGCTAGAATGGATTCATGCTGCAATGTGGAGTTAGAACAAAATTGAGACACAACACAAAAGAAAATCCTATGATTACAAAATTGGATGGAACTCATGTAGTTTCTGGTGGTAGTGGCTCCTCCATGGGTGTCTTTCCCTTTTCTTGCGCTCTAGGTCTTAGAATTTGATGGCGTCGAAGTATGGCCTAGAGTTTCTCCTCTTGTAAGGCCTTGAGTACCTTGGCATGCATGTAAGTTTGTGCTTGTGTCATAGAGGCATCCCAATCAGCCCTCTCTTTTTCTTCCGCCTCCCTTTTATTCTCTGTCAATAATTTATTAAGTTGCTCAGTTCTGGAAGTGTCCAACTGGTTCTGAGCAACTTTTGGCCTTGTATTCAGAAGGTTTAATACTTTCAAAATGGCTTAAACAGAGAAGTCAATAGTCACACCATAATTGTTAATCGTGGTGCCTTCTTCTTTATTGTGCCAAAATTGGTACATTTCCCCTAAGTACCAGGCACCACTTTCAGAGAAGGTAGGCTAGAATGGGGATCCTTTGAGGTGATCCCTAACAGCCTCCAAAGAAAATTCTGCAAAAAGGTCCAAATTTTAATTCCATGATCACTATAGTGAATATGGACCTTTCATGGATGGTCTGAACACAATCCTAGGTCAACGTGAGATATCTTCCCTATTCAGATGCTGCAGTAGCTCCTCCTTTCACCTGCCTTGATTGTATAGTAACAAGGTCTTCTTGATGGATGCTAAATGATTGTCCCTCTTGCTCTACATGTTGTTCGACAGGAACTTGTCCTTCACCTCTCCTAGGTTGTTTGATCACACCTTGAGCAGGACCTTCCTATTGTTTGCATTTAGGGGTCATTTGCAATCACACAGGACCAATTGTTAGTAAGGTTGTTACCAAAGTTAGGTTATACCTTACTACTTGCCTTAATGGATTTACTTTATTTTCGTGTGAGGTTAATTATTGGAAGAACATGTCGCCGAAAGATTATAATGTTGAGTCCTCTTTGCTTAGGTGGTTTCCAAATTTAATTTTCTGGTATAGCTAAGGGGATGAAATTGTTTTTGACACATTCTATTCTTAATTTTACAACTAATTACCCTTAAATATGTTCTTTGGGCTATGATGAATTTCAAAAAATTTCAAAAAACAATTTATGTGCTATTCGGCATGTGCCCCTCCCCCACAACTAAGCTGAACACTCCAGGTTCAAGCAAGTTCAAATAGGATTAAAATCGGAGTACCAGTGAGTGAGATATAGTTGGAAAAGCAAGGGTCACTCAATCGCAAGTCGTAGAGAAAAAATTCGAAAACTCCCCCGTGTGAATGGAAAAAATGACACTAAGCGTTGTGGGGAGGTCACCTATTTATAGGTTGTGGGGACACAATATCACGTACAGTACATCGTGTACATGATATCATGTCGGCCGTGATATCACGTACGTGATATCACGATCCTAGGGACATAGGGCACCACAAGAATACTGAATTTTTTAAGGATTGTTTTGAAATCAACGTTGTAAATTGAGGACATTGGGCTATTATCAAGGGGTTCTAGGGCAATTCCATTAATTTGAAAGGCACAATTAATGATGGTGGTGTGGATTTTATCAATAAAACCTCAAATGGGAGAAAAAGGTTATGTAATGGTACATAGGAACGTTGAAATTTAAAGGGATAATAGTAGGGAAAGAACATTATGAAAAATTATGTTGAGGGTAAGAAATGGTGTGTGTGAGCTATGTCATAAGTGAAGATTACAAACAATTACACAAGTGGATCCTCCCCAAAGTAGGTTTCAACCTATAATGCCCTTGTGTAACCAC
>MNCI01009948.1:916066-941256 GCA_015680685.1 Gnetum montanum | reverse complement strand
AGTACATGGTTTTAAGTATTGTTGTTATTTATTGCTTTCCTAGTGCGCACGAGTACGACTTGATTACGAGCATCTACGGATGTGTACGGCTAATCAAGGAATCGACTGCTCATCGTAACGCGTGAGTACGACTTGACTACGAGCATTGTGACTACTTGGTAACCCAGTAGCGTATTCCAGGATCTGCGCTTGGTAATCCCAGTAGTAGTCCAATGTGTACGGCTAGTTAAGGAATCGGCTACTCATCGCTAGGCTAGAATGTGTGATAAGTACGACTTGGCTACGAGCATCCACGAGTGTGTACGGCTGGCCAAGGAATCGGCTACTTATCACACTTAGGCTAAATAGGTGCCTCAGTACGACCACTTCGAGCACTTGCATTACGTGTGGTGATCCCAGTAATGATTAGCGTTTGGTAGCCACAGTTGCATAGTTCAGGGTATGTCCAGTAAGTGGGAACGGATGCTGACGCTAGTTAATTTAGACTTAGGACATTAGCTAGAGTTAGTTTCTCAACCCTTTCCCCTCATAGCTAGGAGATAAAGTGAAAAATACCAAAAAAATCACATACCTCAGACTTGCTTAACCATACACCGTGACACATACAAGCAAGCCTGGGAAGACAACGAACGATTAACCCCAAGTGTTTCTTGTGGTGTTAAGGCATTTAGTTTGCGGAGTTCGACCGGATCGCGCGTGCGCACTCGTATTCATATGGTTGAGTGTAGGGGTACCTCGCCACTCATCAGATATGTTATAAGAATGTACCTATGACATCCCTCAGTTATACATTAAACATTACTAGTAAGTTATCATAAATAAGGCAAAGCACAAAGTATCATCATCCTAGCCATATCCCAACAAAATGGAGTCAGCTACATGAGTTCTTTTTTTCCCATCTACCTCTATAAAGATCTAGATATTTGTTTATTTGCAATTTCTTCAAATCATCTATGATTGTTGTGAATTACATGTGAGAAATGCCTTTGCATAAGCAAAATTTTAAAAATAACGCATCCATGAGGTTTGGCAATGTTTTACATCCAACTACCAACCTATGCAAATCTTCCTCTTTTTGTATATGGGCTTGGGATTGGCATTGACAAAGTTAATGCAAAGCATAATATATCTTTATTATATATAGCTTTATCCCATATATCACAATACTAATCAAGCAAACTAACTTTCTTATATGTCACAAGTATAACATGTCTAGTCCAATTACATATACACATGCCTTAGAGAAGCACACATTAAAGGTAAGAAACATTCTTTGGGACCCTAAAATATATAGTCCAAATAGAAATTTGCTCACCAAAATCAAGAGTCTTATCACTAGGCTAACACCTCATTATTAAAAGTCTTACCATTCTTAGTAGACCATGAGAACTTGTTAATATATGGGCCAAATCATGTGTAAAAGGATTAAAAGGATCATCACCTAGAGCCATAGTGCTCATCTTGCTAAGCAGGATCCCTAGGGAGTTATGTGTAAAGCATTTTTTATTTTTGTTTTTATTATATTTTTAGAGAATAAGGAAAACATGAATCTCAAAGATCTAATTATATTATTTTTCAATATAATTTTCACATACAAAAAATTTGAACAACAATAGAGGAATAAGGGATAGATGATAATCACCAATGGAAGGCCCTCCAAAAAGATCGTGCAAAAGAGCATTGAACAAAAATGTAGTCACAAGTCTCACCCACATTTTGATAGAAATATCATTGTTGATAATGCCACTTTCTTTCAAATATGATTTGTATGGTGGTTTATCATGATAGCATTTATTTTTTTTAAAAAAAATAGACATTTGTGAGAAAGAAGTGCTTATTTACACTATTTAAAATAATTGGGTTGATGAACATGTTTCTACTAAAATTTCTATCCCATACCAATATGTCTCATTATAGAAACTTAAGGCTTTTTGTCATAATACAATTGCTAACAATAAGGTGTTAGCCTAGTGATATGACTCTTGATTTAAAAGTTCCAAATCATGAGATCGATTTTAGTAAGCAATGCTAAGTTATAAAGTTTCAATTGGACTATATACCTTGGGGTGTACCTTTATTACAATTATTACTAAGAACATGCTAAGTTATAAAGTTCCAATTGGACTATATACCTTGGGGTGTACCTTTATTACAATTATTACTAAGAACATTTAAACAGAGCTAGAAAAAGCATATTTCAACCTACCAAAAGCATATTCTACTTGGGGTGTGCTTTTGTAGTAATGTAAGTATATTGAGTATTCTGGGGACCGACACTGCATATTTTAACGGGTAGTAAAAATGTCAAGCAATCATGATCCGATACTAATAACTAATAGCCATGAGCATCGTGTCAAGAACCTGTGGCAGGGCATTGATTAGCTTTTGAAATCCTCGTTCAGAATGAAAATGCTGTGGAACGATCCACCGACAGAGGCTTTACAAACACACCATATTTTCTGCCATGGCGATGTTCATGACGAGTTCCTGCTTATTAGGGCTACAAAAGCAGCAGCAGCCATTGCAGTTGTCGAGAGCCGTCACAGGTTCGGTGCATATTCCCAAATATCATGATCATGTGCGCAACAATCGGATTGTTTCTTCCAATTCGAGGATCGTATCGTGTTTTTCTTTGGCGAAAACCCTGGAAACCTTGGCAACGTGCCAAAATTTTCAAGTTCTGAAACCTCTCGAAGCTCAGGAGAAGTTGCGGAAGCCGTTGGCGATGGTGGCAATTTTATCAGGATCTGTTCTGATGGCGACTCGTTTTGTAGCGGCCACAGTTGCTGCGATTATTATGCAGCCAAACCCTAACATGCAGTCGTTGGCATCTATACCAGGTTCTGTATTTGGCAGCCGCGGCTTATTGTTTTTTGCTGCCACTAGGGTTGCGACGCCGATGACGGTTATTGCAGCTGCAATGCAGAAATGGCTGGATTTGTATGCGGTTCTGTTGACGGCGAGGATTTTGTTCAGCTGGTTCCCTAATATCCCCTGGGATCGCCAGCCTTTTGCAGCCATGAGGGACCTTAGCGATCCTTATCTCACTCTTTTCAGGAATATCATTCCTCCTGTGAAGAATGTTCTTGATGTTAGTCCTTTGCTCGCTTTCGCCGTTCTAGGCTTCTTCCGCACTGTTCTTGAGAATGCTCTGTATGTAACAGTTTAATAGAGTTGCCCTGGTATGTAATTTTGATGGTTTAGGGAATTAATAGATGTACAATTGTACATATCTGATATGTACCGTACTAGATGTGCAATTAGTTAGACGTGTACTTGTAAAATTATTTTGTATAGATTGTCCTCATACAATTCATCTTCTCTACAACTCCTTATTTCATATGCAATCATCTGTCACCCCAGAAAATTGTATTGGCTGACAAACACATTTGTGCAATATTTTGGTAGGTTGAAATGATATCTACATACTGCATGTTTATGTTGTATTTTGACCGTGTTTTCAGTACATGATACAAATGTTTGCAATTATATAGTGCTACTTATGATCAAATATCATATCATATATGCTATGCTTAAATATTATTTCGATATCAACTATCAGTTAATTAATTTTAATTTTTCCCAGATAATGAATATCCCATCATTTATGGGGAAATGCAATATCTTCATGTTGCTTTTTGAGTATTATTTTCATTAATTACATGTTCTTTTTTAATTGTACGTGTACTTACCTGTTGTTGCATTCGAGCTTTTTCTGTAATATTAATGAAAGCGCTGTATTTGAGGCATTCACTGGAATAACAGCATCAAAGTATGTTTATTATTTTTGACCACTATTGGAATGTAGAGCTAATCGTCTTTGTTAGTACTTGGTTCAATTCCAATGGGAACCTTGGAAATGAACATCGTTGAATTACATAAATGTCTTTTGTTACAGCTCTAGTTCAATCCACTTGAAACTTCTGGATGAACATTTTTGAATTTAACAACTTTTCAGAATCACCCTTCAAAACAGAGGAGATACTAAAGAAGAAATAACACGGCATGATACAAGAATACATCTGAGGATATCGTTTGTCCAATCGACATCTTCAGTACATACCAACGGGGGCATTGCCCCGTATTCCAATTTGATACCACATGATGCAAAATTAAATATGAGATGGATTTTGTTACCTACTTAGCTACTTTTTTTTCTTGATAGTAATAAATAGAAGAGTTATGCAACTCGAAAATCTTATTCGTTCTATTGAATCAGATATCGAGATGTTTGCAGAAGCTGGGAGCATTTAAAATGCCTGTCGTGGGTTATGAGGTTAAAGTACCTGTTCTACTTTTCCATATTTGTATTTTTGAAAAAAGTCAAAGGAATGGCACGTTGTTCTTTTGCTAGATGACGTTCAAGTAATGGAATGTAGAACAAACAGCATGTAGAATGCATCAATTCCCCCTTCCGGTAACTGTTATACACATGGAAGGTGATGCTGTAGTAACGTGCAAAAGCTTTTCAGGCATTGCAGACATAGTGCACAGCTAGTTACAGGGGAGACCTGCCAATTGAGTTGTGACTTTGAGGGACATGGAGCATTTTGATTCATTGTTTGTCTACAGTGACGTTGTCATGTTTACTGGATCACAATTTCGAAAGAGAAAATAGCATATACCTAAGTTGCCTTGCATTTTTTTTTAAGAATGGAAATTCATGCATATCAAGAGAACAAAATTTGGGGGACTATCTACGGTAGGGTGCAGGGTTTTGGTAGTTGTAACTTGTAAACAATTAAGGAGCGGTTGGAGATCAATTTTTTTCATGTGACATGGCTTAACTAAACTTCTTCTGCGCATTTTTTCTTGAGCACTGGTATTTGAAAGTTATAAACAAGGTTAAATACAGATGATGAAGGCCTGAGAGGATGATAGGAGGGAATAGAGCTCAAAAAATCAATTGCAAAGCATGTTCCCTTTACTTGAATTTATATGGTGAGTTTATAAATTAGTTCATAACATTTTAAAATACTCTTTAATGTATTCTTAAAAGCCTTGCTTTTAAATGGAATAGTTCTCTTTGCAGCAATATTTCACATTAGGTTGGAAATTTTACATTCATTGTTCAAAAAACATTTAATATTTTGTTGTGCCATCTTCATTTTTGCATGCAAATGTCATCGTTTTTATTTGTGCAGGTAACTCAATGCAACATATGATTCATCAAACACGCAACTACTTGGAAATAGCAAAATTCATTGGAATTCTGAAGATGCAATACAAATGAAAGAAAGCGCAATGATGGTTTCCAACATGAGTAGGATCTCTACATCTGGTACTGCACCTACGTACGGGACTCCTGTGGATTTGAACTACCTGGGTAAAAGTAAGCATCCGCCCCTACAAAAGAGAGATCATTTGCTCAATAATTTCATAGTTAACTTTTTTGATGCCGATGCTTCTGATTTGCCGTCGCTGACAAATTTTCACTAGAGATCTCCATAACTCACTAAACACAAAACAAGCTATCTTCAAGGGTACAGAATCAAACAACCCTTTGGCGGCAAAATCAAAGCACCGAAGGTGTTCAAGTTGGTTCTAATAGAATGTGTGTAGAACAGAGTAGAATTCTTAACAGAGGCATGTCTGTAAACGATTCAATAAATGTTACTGTAAATGAAACTGAAAATCTAAATTGCAAATGCTCTGAGGCAATGGTTGGTCTTCCTATTTCAATATACAGAGATATATTTTGAGAAAGTAAATTGTGGATTCATTTTACAAAATCGTTGGGTAAAGATTTCAATGACATTATAACAAACGTAGCATTTACTTTCATGATTTCTAAAATGCAAGAGCTTATCACGAGAAAAATACATGGTATCGAGGAGAAAACATACTTACTAGACATATTTCGTTTTTAATACATAAATATTTAAATTGCAAGCTCTATGCCTAATAATTGACATTTAATATAGTAGCTTTAAAGAATCTAGAAATTTAACAATCCTGAGCATCCCATATTTTTTGAGATATATATAGTTATAGCATAAGAATGCTTGTATAAAATAATTCAAATCTAAGTAGATGGAACATTTGCTGAAATTATGATGCTAGTTTAATTCCATTATACTACTAATGGAAGTTGGCTCAATTGGTTAGTTCATTAGTATTATCATGGTAAGGGGTTAGTTCAAGTTACACAAGTACCTTTATTTAAGTTCTACCAAAATATTGTGTTGGTTGTGTTTGCATAGAAAAATTACTATACCCTTTGGATCACACTACAAAAAGAGGTAGAAGTAGTCAAAAAGTTTTAGGTTTCAAACCCCTTGCCTTGGTTTTCTTAATCCCATTATACTATAGTATAGATTTGAAGGGACTAGTGATGATAAGGTGTATGTTTCTCAAGTTGTTAGACTTGGGTTCGAGTTTAGGCAACATACTAATTAATCTATTGAAGTAGGCAATTGATTGGATAATTTTTATTTCTCACTATCTACTTAACATGATTGAATGTACATTTTTACTTTGCCCCTATATGGCACATATTTTAGCATAAAGCTTGCAATTGAACATATGGCTTACACAACCATTTGCCACATGTTGTCACTACTTAAGCTAAGCCTCATTAACACCTCTAAGTTGAAGGATAACTTGTCCTAAATGGGAGCTAGTGCATCAAGCTTTCATTATTTCCTAAAATCTAATTTATTTCTAACCTTTCAAAAAATAATGATATCTCATACATAATTCATATTCTTATAAAATTCAATAAAATAGTTCAAATCAATTCCAAAACCAACATAACAAGGCTTTGATATTTTTAATAAACCCAACACCATTGGTAGAATAATGGATTACAAAATCCGTTGATGGTGATGATACTGGGATGCTTCTTTTTAGAAATAGACTTATGCAATGAAACCCCAAAAATGGTGACAATTGGTATTCTAATAACTTTCTTCATTATTTTCTATCTCCTTAGGTCATCTTTATTCCTAATTCTCTAGTGATTAAACAAATTTTGAAGATAGTGTATACTTAGGAAGTATTGTAACTATAATTGTATTACAATTTTTAGAAGATATGCTTAAATAAATTAATCCATGGTGGCTTCCCTTTAATAATGAGGTTTGAGCTACAAATCTATCTAGATTGTGCACTATTTGAAGTAAATTAGAAATCTCCACAATCTTCTATTTACAAATTAATGATAAATAAATTACATGAAAGGAGGCTTTTGGCTTCTATGATTTGAATAGAAGAATTTTTTTTGAAATTTTGATTTCTCATCATCATTATCCTAGCTTTGTCCCAACAAAATGGGGTTGTCTATATGAGTTGTTTTTTTCCAGTATAAAGAGCCATATCTTTGTGTATTTGTAGTTTCTTCAAATCATCTTTAATTGTTTTTTCTTCCATGTCTTCTTTGGTCTTCCTTTTGGTAGCTTTCTTGGAACATTGATGTAGCAACTGTTTTTTATAGGCTCATTGTCTGATCTTCTTTGCACATGTCCAAACCATCTAAGCTACAATTTTTATAGCTTATCTGAAATAGAAGCCACTCCAGGTCTTCCTCTAATGTTTGTATTATGTAGTTTATCTCTTCTGATAATATTCAATATCCATTAAAACATTTGTATTTCTACCATATTGATTTATTGTTTATGTCTCTTTTGATTGCCAAACTATTAGCACCATATAAGATATTTGACATGATTTTTATCCTATAAAATTTCCCCTTCAGTTTTATTGGTATTCTTTTATCACATAGAATACGACTAGCCTGTCTTCATTTTGACCATTCTCTCTTAATTCTATTTCTTATATCTTTATGAATTTCACCATCTAATTGGAGGATTGATCCTAGGTAGTGGAACTATTTGTAATAACGAACTTTTTAGCCTTGAATTGTCACTTCTATTTCACCACTGTTTATGTTGCTATTAAAGTTGCATTCCATATATTGTCTTTTGCTAATTTTTAAGCCTCTTGATTCTAGAGTGTGTTTCCACTTCTCCATTTTAGAAGCAATATTTTTTCAAGTTGTATCCGCTAACACAATATCATATGCAAATAGCATACACTAAGGGATTTCATCTTGTATTTCCTTTGTTAATTTATTCATAATAATGACAAATAAGTACAGGCTAAGTGTAGGCCCTTGATGTAGACCTGTTGTGACCAGAAAATTAGATGTTGTTCCATAAGTTGTTCTAATTTTAGTGGTAGCTCCTTCATACATGTTGATAAGTAACAAACATACCATACATCCAACCATACAAATCACAAGCATGCACTAGTGGTCAGGTCAAATTTCATGGACTTAGTTTCTAAGTTTGCCTATAGTCAAAGATTGTACGCCAACAAGTCATTGGATCGTTATCTTCCTAACTCACACTTGTGTGTGCTTTACGTATGGTTAAGTATGAGTTAAGGCATATGATATTTTTTTTATTTATATTTTTATGTATTTTTATCTTAGGCCTATGTGGAAAGATGAATAATTGATGATTCACTATTTTAACTACCTAATTGTTCTAAAGGCTAACTATCCTAACAGAAGTATTTGTACCCACTTTTCATACACATCTCGAACTCGTATTAACGCTACTAGGTTACCAAGTGATGATTACTAGGTGTACCAAATGATCACCATTGGGATCACCAAGTGTTATACATTATGCTTGAAGTGGTCGTGTTTATGTATTCATGATTAATTACTTTAATTATTATAACATGGAATGTAAAATGCATTTAAAGTTAGTGTTGATTAAGAAAGATTAAGCTAATCCAAGTGCGACAATGAATGCTAAAAATCTCAACTTTATTGTCATTCACGCCAATGCATTCAAGTACATGGTGCTCGAATAAAGTTCCATACAATCTCTTTCATTCACACTGTGGGCATTGAGAGAGAAAATACGAACTCTAGAAACAACAAACTGCAAGAGCTTCACTATACTATGGACTTAATGTGTTATAAATGCAGTTGGTGCACACATTTATATAGGTTTGACTGCATCAGCATCAATGCATGCGACCATGCATCAATGAGGCTGTGTCAACATAGCCAAACGAACAACATTTCATCATATGTCTTGGATTATTTTAATATATTTATTAGGGATGTTTTTCCTTTGCAAGGTCCACCAAATAATATTTCTAGGCACTCTATCATATACTTTTTCTAAGTTAATGAAGATTGTATATAGATTTTTTCTATGTTTTCTAAATTTCTTCATCAATTGTTGTATCAAGAAAATAGTCTCTATAGTATATCTCTTTGGCATAAATCTTAATTGATTTTTTAATGTTGTTGATTCAAGTTTGAAAAATTGCTCTATGACTCTCCCAAAGCTTCATAGTATGGCTCATTAGCTTAATCCCTCTATAGTTTGCATAATTTTGTATGTATCCTTTATTATTGTAGATAGGAACAACAATGTTTTTCTCCAATTTTTGGGCATTTTTTCATTATTTAAAGTTTTGTTAAATAATTGTGTTAGCCAAGAAACTCATGTATCTCCCAGTGCTTTCCAATCTTCTATAGAAATGTTATCTAGTCTAATAGCTTTTCCATTTTTCATCTTTGGTAAGGTTGTCTTCACCTCAAAGAAGGAAAGCTCATTAACCAAACCAAAATTTTGTTTTTCTTCTTGGATGTCCTCTCTTGGGATTTCTTCATTTAATAATTCCCAAAAATAACTTTTCCACCTATCCAAAATTACATTGTTTTTTATAAAAAATACTTTCATATGCTTCCTTGATGCATTTGACATTATTAATGTTCTTATATTTCTTGTTTTTGGTTTTTGCCAATTTATAAATAGATTTTTCTTCTTCATTTGTTCCTACTTTCTCATAAAAACTATCCAAGGCCTTATGTTTGGCTTTGGCTACTGCTAGAGTTGTCTCCTTTTTCACCATTTTGTACATTTTCTCATTTTTTTGGCTACTGCTTAGTTGTCATTCCTTACAACATTTTTTCTTGTTTTGGATAGCATGTTGCACTTAATCACTCCACCACCATGTCTTCTTTGGGATGTATTTTTTACCTTTTATTTTACCTAAAATATTCTATTTGATTTTTTGAATACAATTTTTCATTTGGCCTCAAATTAAATTTGTAGAGCAATCCCAATTCTAGTTGCCTTCATAAATCATTTGTTCTCTAAATAATATGATGTTATCTTGTTTCAAATTTCACATTTATGCATTTAGTCCCTTCTTGTGCTACCTTTGAAAATTTGAAAATTCGATTTCTAATATTGATAATTTATTTAAAGTTATAATCGTTTGCATTAAGATTTTCTAGATCTTTTTTCCTTTTATAACTCCAAAGTTGCAGATAAGTTATGAGAGCGGTTACTCTAGCAGTTTATTCTAATTATAAGAGTAGTTACTTTAGCGGTTTATTCTAATTATTAGAGTAGTTACTCTAGCTGTTTATTCTAATTATTAGAGCAGTTACTCTAGCAATTTATTCTAATTATTAGAGTGGTTACTCTAATTATTAGAGTAGTTGCTCTCAAGCCTATAAATACAGTGCCCAGGTGCACAATTGGAGAGGAAGTCTTTTAGTAGTCAAGTAGCGAAACTCTTGTAGTCTCTTTGAAAGTTAGAGTATTTTTCAGGTGCCCGCAGCAGGAGGTCTAAGTATGGACGGATCTTTATTCGAGCATTGTGTACCTGAGCACACCTTGTGTATGGCAATAAAGACGAGCTCTTTGATTCATCCTTGCAACACTTGAGATTTGTTTTCTTACGCATTTCTTTTATTTTCTTATGCATTTATTTTATTTTATGCACTTTACATTTATGTTATTAGCATAGCAATTTATTTTGATCAATTAAGCAAATTATTAAATTACACTCAGTACGATCACTTCAAGCATGCATGTAACACTTGGTAACCTAATAACGATTAGCGTTTGTTAATCCCAGTAGTGTTGCACTAGTTTAGGATGTGTACGGCAAGTAAGAACAAATGCTAATGTTAGGATTAGTTAGAACTTAGTTAATGAGTAGTTAAGATAAATTAGTCACTTAGTTATCTCTCTTCTCCCTTATTAGCATAGGACATAAAAACATAAAAGATATAAAAATCATATGCCTCAAGCTTACTTAACCATACAATTATGACATACAAGTAAGTTTGGGAAGACAATGAACAACCAACTAGTCCTTGTTCCACAAAGGTGCATAGGCACTTAGTCCTTAGAATTCAACCGGATCGTGCATGAAATGCTTATATTTGTATGGTTGAGTGTAGGGGTACCTCGTCGCTCATCATTGGCACCGTTGTCAAGGACTTTGTTGTTTGTGCGCTAATTAGAACTTAGGAAATCATTCACATCGTTAGAATGAACCCTTAAGGTTAATTGAGAAAATAATAAACAAGAATACATTGCACACTGAACAGACAAGTATGTCTCCTTCTTCGTATGAAAGCACCTCACCGCCTAGGTCTGAAACAGGAAATAATCAGCATGACTTTGATCCGCTAGTCCCTTAACAAGTTCAAGTGGTATATATTCATCCTGATGAGTATATACCAGACTTTACCTTTATCTTGCATTAGGATGAACAACTGTGTTGGCAAGACTTAGAGGGTAACATAGTGTTACCTCCCGATCGTTCAGTCCCAAGCATGCTTCTTCATGCTCTCACACGAATTGGCATGCTGCACTTACACGTAGAATATGTTGTGCAAGACCATGACTCGAGAGAATACTGTTCCACAAAGGCACAACGTCAAAGGGATTTGCAACAGGAGAGACATCATAAGTTTTTGAAGGGTAACTGGTCCCAAGATGCCCCACATGTCTTAAGCGAAAATGAGGGTGGTGAACCTATCTCAGGTAGTCGCCCACAAAACGATGTTCCTTCCCTTGACTTTGGCCAAGGGGTTGTGTATCAGGACCTTCATTTCACTATTCATAACCTAGGTTCTAATACCCACGGGCACAAAAGGTCCAAAAAAGGGACACGAACACATGATAAAGGTGGACATTCTAATTGCAATTGCGATCGAGGCTGAGATTACAGAAGAGAAGGTAGCAGACACCATCATGGTGATGGTTCTCCTTCTTCTTTACCTTCATCATCTCCTTCAACATCTCCTTTAAGATCTGGATGTAGTCATAAAGAAAAAGACTATGGGGATAAAGGTAGGCAAAGTGGAAGTCATAGAAGAAACAACCAGGAAAGGGGACAAGGGCACTCTAGAGAGTCACGACATAGAAGAAGGGAGAGTAGGGAACAATGTAGGCATCATAGATGCCATGGACGAGACAATCACGATGAACCCCTCCTCGCTACTTGAAGTATGTTGGACATAATTGAGGCTGTTAGAATTCCAACAAGGCATCAGAAAGATAGTAGGATCAAGAGATTAGATATGAAAAACATTCCATGATTTGAACGGGGATACAACACTGATCCTCAAAATCATTTACAAGCATTCCATGATGCGTGTGCCTTACAAAACATAGAGAATGAATGACAAAAAATTAAGTTGTTCCCACGGATATTAGTTAAAGAAGCAGAAAGCTAGTACCGGTATTTAGAACCAGAATCCATTTGTAGCTGGAGTACTATGTTAGAATTGTTTAATGATAAGTACTAAACGTACTCTTGAGTATCCAACCTGTGATAGCAAATCCAAGGCTAGAAACAAGGAGGACATGAACCCTTGGATGCTACCATGGGCCAATACTATGCACTGTTACATCATTGTCTTGGCCATGGTTATTCGCAAAGGGATCAACTACGTCATCTCATAGATGGGCTTAGGCACGAAACAAGAAGAACCCTTGGGACTTATGCCCAAGCAAGACTATCCGAGCTTAGGTCCCATCAAATCCAAAGAATGTTGGGGCAAGTTGCTAAGGAAGAAGGTGAGCTATGGAAGAGAGAAAGTGCGGAAGGGTATAACCGAGATCCTTTTCTTCAGAAGAGGGGAGTAAGATTTTGTGAGGATGAAGAAGAGTCACCACTTGAAGAGATGATGAAGAGGAAAACTTTTCCTATCCAAAAGATGACATCAGAAGTTTCGAAAAAGGTAGACCAAATGTGGGATTCCCTATACAATAGATTTCAAACTATTCTTAAAATAGTAGAGGAGTTTAGAGAGCAAGGTAGTGAGAAAAAAAAAAGAAAGAGACTAAACATGCACGTAGCAAGGGTAAGGGCAAAGTTGCCATCATTTAAGAGGTTGTGGATTTGGAAATAGACAATGATAGTGAATGTGAGATATGTCAATATGACCATCCTAAGGGATGTTGCCCCTGTAATCTCACATTTGCAGAAGTTTGGGGTGTATGCACTCAACCCACGATTAAACAAAATGAAAACACCCCCAAGGTTACCTTATCCTCAAGGTAACCCAAGGCAATTCCACCAACCCTTAACATATTATCCCAGTGGAACGCCACCACAACTGATTGAGCAATGTCAACAGTGGCAGCACCCACAATCATGGGGAATGCCACCACCAAGGCAACAATATCCTTACCAGCAACCTGACCTGTATGGATATTACGTGCAGCAGCCAATCTCCCCATGTGACTTACTAGTCACGTTACTTCTCAACCTCATTACCAAGCCCATGAGTATTATGGGACTCCCTCTTCTAGAGGCGATATTCCGCAAACATATTATCCTTCTTATCTGGCCGCATCTCTTCCACCAATAGCTCCACTACCACCTACTCCCACAATGCAAGGTGAAATCCCTACCCAGCTATAGCAACATAACACCACGAGGGCTATTAACTCTCAACCTACTATTGGTTCCAAAAACCACATGAGAAAAAGACCTTTCTTTAGAACCAACAGTCCAACCAAGCCCTTGCAATCACAAGTGGCTAATTTCTTAGACGCCTCACTATCAATCAAAACTTTGGAGTCCCCTTCAACCCAGTCACCGCACTCAATGCATACAATCATGCTAACACATGTCATCACTGATTGGATCAATGCTGACCACCTTTCCAAGAAATTCTCTGATCTTGGGAGTCCTATGATATACTTACAAATCACTATAAATGCGTCGTGCAAGGCTCTTTTGGATTCAAGTCCTAGTGTCAACTTGATTTCTCAAGAAATGTATAAGGCCTGGAACCTACCTCCATTGAAAAAGAGCAACATCCATCTAGAGTTGGCCAACCAGTCCATCATTGTCCCATTAGGACTGGTGGAAGACATTGTTACCACTGTTTGTTGGTGGTCATACCCAGCTAACTTCCTAATGATTCAAGTAAACAATGGTAAGGGGGACTTCCCAATCATAATGAGAAGACCATGGCTAAGCACCATCGATGCACGCCTAGGAATCTGTGATATTTCCCTAGAAATATTAAAGGAAAATACATTCAAAAAAATCGAGAAGAAAAAAGTTCCGTGCATCACATATAATGACATAGCGTGTAATTGTATGTAAAGATCATGGTTTGTGCAAAGTTTAGCATTGCCTGTATGCAATATGTGTGCACAAATGATTAACATACAAAGATGCCTGTATGCAGCAGCTACATGACAGGAAGACACCCAGTGGCTAACAGTTGATCAAGAAAGTAGTTCACTCATATGCATGGAACCAACTACGGGTTTGACTTGTGCTTACATTGATAGCATAGACACATTAGAGCAAGTCCACTACCAACTTCCAAGTTTTAACCTTGAAAATATCAACTAGGGAAAGTTGGAAATTTCTAAGAAATTTAAGTAGAAGCCCCTCGAGCTAAAATCGTTGCCCATCAGTATGGAATACACATTTCTTAAAAATGGAAAGCTGGTAATTATTAACGCTAAGCTTGCTCCACAACAAAAAGAGAGACTACTGAAAGTGATAAATAGATGGTTAAAAGCCTTTGCTTGGTCATATCCTAAATTAACTAGAATAGGCCCTAGGATATGTCAACACAGAATTTACACCAACCCCTCCATGAAGCCTCAGAGACCACTACAAAGGCGATTGAACCAAAATCTGAAGCAAGTAGTTAAGGAAGAAATCAAACAGCTTCTCAAGGCTGGGTTCATATACCCCATTGCTGATAGTGAATGGGTTAGCCCCTTAGTTATTATGCCTAAAAAGGGAGGCAAATGGAGGGCGTGCATAGATTTTAGACTACTGAATATGGCAACATTCAAAGATCACTTTCCATTGCCATTTGTTGACCAAGTCTTAGACACCATTGTAGGGCATGGCTATTACAATTTTCTAGATGGATATAGCAGATATAACCAAATACAAATAGCCCCACAAGACCAAGCCAAGACTATGTTCACTAGTCCTTCAGGAACGTTCGCATACAAACAGATGTCGTTTGGCTTGTGCAATGCCCCTGCAACATTTCAACAACTAGTTCTAAGCATATTCCAACAGCAGATAGGGACTGGTGTGGTCTTTATGGACGACTTCTCCACTTATGGAGCAAACTTTGATCAAGCCTTGGATCGGTTGGAGCAAGTGTTAAAAAGATGTGTAGAAACCAATTTAAGGCTCAACTGGTAGAAAAGCCATTTGATGGTCCAAGAAGGTGTGGTACTAGGGCACAAAATCTCACACACATGGATAGAGGTAGACCTTGAAAAAATCAAAATTATCCAAGGAATTACCTGTTAATTGGAAACTGTCAAAGATATTTGGTCATTCCTTGGACATACTGGCTACTATAGGAGATTTATTGAGAACTTTTCAAAGGTTGCCAAATCATTAGTGGAATTAATAAAAAAGGACGTACCTTTCGAGTGGACCAGGGAATGCGAATTAGCTTTTTGATGTTTATGGACTACCTAGTTATGTTTAACTTTTTGATGTTGCATTTTTAATTTTTTTTATATTTCATGTTTTCTATGTAAATAATAGATTTAGGCTTTGAGTTAAAACAATAGTGAAAGATAAGGCTACAAAGTAAAACTCAAAAATATGATGTAATGAAATGAAAATTATAAAATGAGGCATAATCGTTAAAGTAAAAGCTATAAACAATGCAATTGAGTAAATAGGTCATAATGTATATACAAGGGAAAGAAAGAAGGACCACATTAACTACATAATTATTTCCTGATCTTTCATAGATTAGGAAACTAGTAAGGATTTTCTTACACAATTTTGTACTTCCATTGCCTTTGCTGATAATGCTAAATGGGAGTTCCTCCCAAGACTTGTTCAAGGCTTTAGTGTTTTTGGTTTTAGCTTTGTCGAGTTCATTGTGGTTATTAGTTTTGTTGTTGGTTACAAAAGTTTCCTCTTGGAACTCCACCTTAGATCCTTATTCAATGTCAATATTATTAACGAACAAGGTAACTACATTATCTCCATGGATGATGATTTCATCTCCCTCGTAATGTAGATGAATCTCTTGGTAGATAGGTGATGAAACTTCTCTGAACTCAGCCAACCAGGGTTGTCCTATGATTAAGTTGAAGCCTAGTTTCTCTTCAACCACTAGGCAGTTAGTGGATGTGAAAAATTGTTTCCCAACTATAAATTCTAGCAAAATAAACTCTCTCATTGCTACTTGTGACCTGTTAAAGGACAAGAGCGTAGTAGTAGATGTGTCTTGAATGTTCTTGACTATTCCTAACCATTCAAAAATGGGAAAAGAGATGAAATGTGTGGTTGCTTCATCATCCACATGTACACGATGAAATTTGTATCAACCAACTCGTATGACTATGAGAAAAGGAACATGTAACACTTCATCACTCTATAGATTTTTTTAAACTTTACTATTGCAAAATGTCAAAGTAGTTTGTTTCAATTCTTCCTTGAATGAAGGTGGCATGATAACTGACTAGATAGACTCTTCATTGGCAGGCAACTCTTCACTCACAAGCATAGATGTTAATATTTTGACTAAGGCTTCATGATGGGCAGAAGAAATCATAATCAAATTGTAAAGACTTAAGGAAGTATTTTTTTTTTTTGCTTTAATGAAATCTTAACTTGTTCCATGGTAGTGAAGAAGTCTTTGTCACTTGTAGATGACTTTTCTATTTTGTTGGCTTTGACTTCATCCATCTTACCTAGGATTTTAACTTCATGTTTAAGCATTGGTTGTTTTTGGTACCTTGCTTGTCTCTTATTTATGACTCTCCTTGGGTTGGCTAGTTGATGTAATTTGAGAAGTAGGTTCATGGGTATAGGTAATATTGGAGGAGGTTTTGGTGGATCTACTTCTTTCTAGACCTTTGATTAGCTACTCTCTTTAGCCTTGGGCTTAGAAGTTGATAGTCTCCATTACTTCAGTAGGTACTTTTTGTTTTTTGGTTGTGAGGATGTTGATGCATTGACCACTATAGGTGAACATTGGTCAACATTGGTTGTAGGCTTATTGGTTGCAAGGGAGGGAACTCTAATGAGGTGCAAGTGCTGGTACCCTTATAATGAAAGGAGTTCTTGAACTTATGGAAGTTGAAGCATAATCATTACAAGGAGGTATCCTAACTACAAACAGTTCCCTAGCATGTTTATGTTAATTAGGAATATTAAATGTGACTATGGTATAGGGATCATTATTGGTGTTTTGAGAGTTGGACTCATTCACTACTAAATTTCCATAGTTAATCATTTTTTATAGATTATCTTTCAAAGCTAAGAAAAAATCAATATCATGACTAGGAAGTTAATGATAGAGGAAGAATCAATCAAGCTTAAAGTACTTTGGTAGTTGTGAATCGTCTTTTGTAGCTATGGTTGGATCTCTAGCAATTTCACAAATATGATTATGTCTCTTATGAGCATTCTCAAACAATTGCTTATGTTGGATAAGGTTATTTTTAAGTAATTTTTCAAGAAGCTCAGAGGCCTTCATTAGTAGCTTTGTGTATTTAGATTAATTTTTATGCTCAAAGTTAGGCTTTAGGGTATTAGTAGCACCAGAAGTTAATGTTTGAGATGAAGCAGTAGCAACTTCGGGTCATGAAGTCCTTGGCCCCTCTGTCATTTTTGGATCTTTGGCTACTGTGGCTACAACTACATGCATTTGTTTACCCTTGTTCCTATCTCTCTTCTTATGTTGGTTCTTATAAGCCATGTAAGCTAGGTTGTTATTGGCTTTTGTGGCATCTTCTATGTGCTTTATTCAGAAAAGGCTTGACTGAGTGACCATGGATCTAAGTGGTATAGTTTTGACTTGATAAAGTCAGTAACTACTCCCTTGAAGATAGCCATAAGGTGGGCTCAAAGATGGGCTTGGGAATTTCGTTGAAGGTTGCATTTCATGTTTGGATGAACTTTTGAACTAGTTCAAGGGGCCCCTATCTTGCTTTTATGAGCTAGTCTAAAGTTGTATTGGGCTTCAAATTATACTTAAATTTACTAACATACTAGGCGATCAAGTCATCAAGGGAGGAAATAGAATCTTTAGGTAAGGTTCAATACTAGTCTAGGGCCTTTCTAGTTAAGGACATAGGAAAGATACACAACACTATGTGAGACCATGCTTGTAACAAAAGACATTCAGAGTGGAAGTTGATAAGATGTGCATTTGGATTACCTTCGTCATTGTACTTGGTGAAGTGGGAAATAGAAATACCTATGGATATTATTGTTTGTGGGATAGTTGCACTAATGGGGTCATTTTGGTAAAATTCCATGACTACATGAAAACAATGGAATATTTGTGATAAGGTTTGACCTATTAGATGTTTACAAGGATGAGCTTATGTGGGCTAGATGGGTGATGGATTTGTAAGACACCTAATGGATAAATCACTTGGATAGTGTACAGCTCCTTCCAAAGTGTTTGAAATTTGGCTTTTTATGGAACATGATTGGGATTATAATAAAGGACCTTATCTCTTGGTTGTGTCATCACTTGCCTTCTCCATGTGTTGTGCCTATGTTTGAAGTAGTGTTTGTGGATCTCATTGCTCATGAATGCTACTAGCCTATTTTCTTCTAAGAGATTCAAATTCATTAGACATTCCATCTAGGCAAGGCTCAAATTTAGGTCAAGTTGGCTAGCAGTAGCTAAAGTTCAGACCTCCACCTAGATGAGGAGTGTTGGTTGCTTATCATAAACTTGCTCGTATGGTAAATATTCAATGGGTAATTTCCATGTTGTCCTATAGGCCCATTAAGTATAGTAAAGCTTAGTGCTCTAATCTTTCCTAAACTTACTAACCGTCCTAGTTAAAATTTTGGTAATTTCATGATTAGTAACCTTTGTTTGACCACTAGCTTAGGGGTGATATGGTTTAGTTGGTTTACAGTTTACCCCCAATTTTTGCATGAGCTTTCTAAAGGTAGTACTAGTAAAATGGGTTCCATTATCTAATATAAGAATTCTAAGCACTCCAGATCTATTCACTGCATGTTGGTGAAAAAACTTGGTAGTTGTTTTGGCTATACAATCCTTGACTAATGTTGCCTTTTCTCACTTAGTATAGTAATCCATAGTCACAATGATATATGATTTCCCATTCAGTATAGATGTTATGAATTCCATAAAATCAATTTCCCATATATCAAATGGCTCCAATGGTTGTATCCATTGTTGTGGCCCTTCATTTATGGTTGTCATTCCTCCATCTTTTGGGCACCTTTTGCAAAACTATGCAAAGTGGTAGACATCTTTAAACAAGATAGGCCAGAAGTAGCCTACCATCATCAATTTTAGTTCCATTCTTCACCCTACATAATGACCTCCACATGAACCTTCATGGGCATCTTGTAAGATCCATTGTTGATCACATTACAACACACATCGTCTAACTCGCCTATCTGGATAAATCTTGTATAATTTTTCATTGCTTTTCATGTATCTTTTTACCTTGTGAAGGAATTTCTCTTTCTACATTTTGCTCCACTCAATAAGAAGTTCTTGTGTTATTAAGTAAGTCATGTAATCAGTTATCCATGACTTCCCCATTGATTCTATGACCATCACTCTTTGAGTAAACAAATTTTCATCAAGAAATTGGTTAGATAATGGTTCTACATGATCCTAGGAATCCCATCTAAGCATTGAAAAAATGATCAGCTATAACATTTTATGTGCCTTTTTTGTCAATCATTGTTATGTTGAATTTTTGTAGAATTACGAGCCATCGAATCACTCTAGGATTAACTGTTGGTTTGTTCATAAGAAAATGGATGGCGTTGTGTTTAGTCTGGATGAAGATTGAGTATCTAAGCACATAATATTTGAACTTTTCAAGTGCATATACCATTTTCATTAGCTCCTTTTCCATTATGATGTAATTCAGCTATGTCCCAATGATGCTTTTGCTGGTATAGTGTATACAATAGGGTTTCTTCTGATCATCTAACTACATCAATACTGCATCAAGCGCATAGTTGGAAGCATCTATCATAATATGAAAAGGCTTGGACCAGTCTAGAGCGTGAAGGATTAGTGTCTAAATTAACTTCTATTTTAGGGTTCCAAATGCCTTTTCACAAGACTCTATCCATTGAAAGGGTTCATCCTTCTTAGTGAGTTTTACGAGCGATTTTGCAATCTTTGAAAAATTCTCTATGAATCACCTATAGTATCCCATGTGGCCTAAGAATGATTGAACATCTTTAACTATCTCAAACATTTGAGTCATATTTTGTATGATTCTTTTTTTTAGAATCTACCTCTATTCCTTTTTGTAAAACTTTGTGTCCCAACACAATCCCATCCTAGACCATGAGATTGCTTTTCTACAAATTAACCTTTAGATTTTTCTCTACACATCTCTTTAATACTTTCTCAAGACAATCCAATACTTATTTAAAATCCAACCCATAGGTTGAAAAATCATTCATGAAAACTTCAACACCATTTCCTATTTGTTTCTACAAGATGCTAAGTACAAGTCTCTTGAAGGTGACTTGTGCATTGCAAAGGTTGAAAGGCATTTGCTTATAAGCAAACATTCATCATGGACTAGTGAACATCATCTTCTCTTAGTCCTTAGGTGTGATGCGAATCTGATTGTATCCACTATACCCATCTAGAAAACTATAATACTCATGTCCTGCAATAGTATCTAGGACTTGATCAACAAATGGTAGAGGGAAATGATCCTTGAATGTAGCAGAATGCAACAGTAAAAAATCAATGCACATTCACCACTTACCTCCTTTCTTTGGAATGATCACCAAAGAACTTATCCATTCACTATTCGCAATGGGATATATGAATCTAGCTTTTAGCAACATTTCCAACTCTTTCTTGGCTACCTCCTTCAACTTCAAATTAAGCCTTCTTTGGGGTTGACATCATGGTTTAATTGCTAGATCGGTATATATCCAATGTTCATAGATTCTCAAATTAATGCCTCTGATCTTATCATAAGACCACACAAATGTTGTCGACCACTTGTTGACTACTAATAATTTCTTCTTTTGGTCTTCAATCAAGTTGGCATTAATTATCACTAATTTCTTATTATTTAAGCAAGAATACTCTAGTTTTTTTGATAGGGCCTTCATTTCTAATGGTTCTGATTCTACTATATCTAGAATTTCTAACTGTCCCTAATGTATTTCTTCTTCTTGACATTCTCGTGAATAGGAGTGCCTTTTCCTCAAGTACTCTAGTTTATCAATTTCTTCTATTTAGGCACTTATGATCTGATCGATTGGTTCCCTACATTTATTTGATTCTATTTTTGCATCTGTAACCAACCATTAGATGCCTTCTTGTTGAGTGACCATCACATATAAACATTTTTGCGCACACATTTCCTATATACATCTTTTGCATACTTTGTTATCTTCTTGTTTAACTACCCATATTCTCTGCACGCAATTGTACCCATTATCACTGTATGTGATACATGGAACTTTGCATCTTTGAATAATGCTAGCTTTTTCTTCCTTGGAGATTTCCAAGGAAAAACCTCAAATACCAAGCTTAGCATCAATAGTGCTACGCCAAGCCCTTCCCATTATGATTGGGAACTCTCCCTTGTTCTTCCCTACATGTATAACCAAAATATCAATAGGGTAGGACCAGCCACTAATGGTGGTGACCACATCATCCACTTGTCCTAGTGGAACTATGATCGACTAGTCTACAAGCTCTAACCAAATGTTAGTTTTCTTCAATGGTGATAAATTCCAGTCTCAATACATATCTTTTGAGATCATATTCAATTTTGACCTAGAATCGAGTAGAGCCTTGCATGATTTTTCTCTTGCTACTTGAAGGTACACCAAGGGACTTATTGGATTTGTTCATTTTTGAGGAAGTGCTCCTGCCTTTATCCAATAACTGATTATTTGTGCTAGCATAATAGTTGTTACATTTGTGCTAGATGATGATGGATTCTAGGAGGATTGGATGTGGATGGAGTGAAAGTATATGTGCTTCCAATCCTTTGAACCTTTTCTAGAATCATTTGGAAGAATGATCATTTCTTGGATTGTGATTCATCTGTAATCACTTCCTCCCACATGTTAACTATCCTAGTTGCATTTTTATGTTATGGTTGTGATGGTAGCTCTCCCTGCATTACAGGTGGTGGCACTGGTGGTAAAGGATTAGGAGACTAACTCATTGAACCAATTGTTTGTGGATGTATGTACGGATTGGAATACATCCTTGGTGATGTAGGTCTATGGTATTCAGGTGGATAGTATTGCAGAGTTTTGACAACTACCTAGAGAAATTGGATGTTGAACAACGTATGAAGTTCCTTAGACTCTAAAATAGAAACCTTCTTAAAAATTGTAGAAGAGTCTAAGGTAGAACAAAGTAGTGATAAAGGTAAGAAAAAGTGGAGAGATTTAAGCCCTGCACATAAGGGTAAGGGAAAAATCACTAACTCCGATGTGGATGTAGATTCTAGCACAGACGATGATGGTGGATGTGAGATCTGCCACTATGACCATCCTAAGGGATGTTGTCCTATTATCTCACATCTACAGAAGTTTGGGGTGTATGCACTAAATCCAAGACTTAACCAACGACAAACACCCCGAAGGTTACCTTATCCACAAGGTGACCCAAGGTAGTCCTACCAACCACTAACGTATTATCCAAGTGGAACTCCACCACAACCCATCAAACAACATCAGCAATGGCAATACCCACAGTCATGGGAGATGCCATCGCCAAAACAACAGTACCCTTACCGGTAGCCTAACCCTTATGGATATTATGGGCAGCAACCAATTTCCCCAGGTGACTCTATGAGTCACATAAACCCTCCACGTTACTACCAAGTTCAGGATTATTTTAGGACTCCTTCTCATTCGGGAAACACTTCATACCCACACTATCCTCCAAATCCATCCGCATCTCTTGTGCCTGTGGCCTCACCACCAACTACTCCAACAAAGCCTAGAGTAAATCCCACTCAACCGCGACAACCCAACACTGTGAGGGGCCCCAATCCTCCAATATCAGTTGGTTCTAACAATCATACACCAAAAAGACCCTTCCTTAGGACCAACAATCCAACCAAGCCTTTGCCTTCACAAGCAGTTGAGCATCCTAATGCCCCGTACCAAATACGGTTTCGAGAAATCCTTCGATAGCGAAATCACGTCCAATGCATACAGTTATGTTAACACATACAGTAACTAACTAGATTAAAGTCGGCCATCTTCCAAAGAAATTATTGAATCCAGGAGTCCCCCTAGTTTACCTCCAAGTCGCTGGGAATGAACCCCATAAGGCTCTCCTGGACTCAGGTTTTGGGGTCAACTTAATCTCACAAGAACTATATAAAACCTAGAACCTTCCTCCACTCAAGAAGAGCAATGTTCACCTAGAGCTAGCTAACCAATCCATCACTATTCCTTTGGGATAGGTTGAGGACATTGTTACCACTGTTGGCAGTTGGTCATATCCAGCTGATTTCCTAGTAATCCAAATAAACAATGACAAAGGGGATTTCCCAATTATAATGGGAAGGGCATGGTTAAATACAATTGATGCATGCTTAGGAATTCACAACCTTTCCCTAGAAATATCCAAGAAAAATACTTTTGGGAAAATTGAGAGGAAAAGAGTTCCATGCATCACATATAGTGACACAGGGTATCATTGCGTGCAGAAATCATGGGTGATGCGAAGTTTAACATTACCTGCATGCGATCAGTGTGCACAGGATATTGATATACAAAAGTGCCTATATGTGATAGCCACACAACAAGAAAACACCTAGTGGTTGATGGCTGATAAAGAGAAAAACTCAACCGCCTGCATGGAACTAGCTGAGGGAATAACTCGTGCTTACATTGAAAGCGCAGACATATTAGAGCAAGTCCGTTGCCAACTTCTAGCCCTTAACTCTGAAAATATTAATTGGGGAAAGTTGGAGATTCCTAAGGAGTTTAAACAAGAACCCCTAGATTTAAAACTATTACCCACAGGTCTAGAATACGTGACCCTTAAAAATGGAAAATCGGTGATCATCAACGCAAAGCTCGTACCCAAGCAAAAAGAAATTTTGCTAAAGGTGATAAACAAGTGGTCAACAGCCTTTGCTTGGTCATACCCTGAACTAACTAGAATAGATCCTCGGATATGCTAGCATAGAATTTATACAGACCCCTCTATGAAGCCTCGCAAGCAACCCTAGATGCGATTGAACCCAAAACTAAAACAAATAGTGAAAGAGAAGCTAGAGTAGCTTCTCAAAGTAGGGTTCATTTACACTATCGATGATAGTGAATGGGTTAGTCCTCTTGTCATCGTACCAAAAAAAGAAGGTAAATGGAGGGTATGTATAGATTTTAGGCTATTAAATATGACAACATTCAAAGATCGCTTCCCACTGCCATTTGTTGACCAAGTCTTAGACACTATAGCAGGACATCACTATTACAGTTTTCTGGATGGATATAGTGGGTACAACCAAATACGAATTTTGCTAGAAGACCAAGCCAAAACAACGTTCACCAGTCCTTGGGGAACATTTGCGTACAAACAAATGCCTTTTGGCTTGTGTAATGCACCTACCACGTTTCAATGATTAGTTCTAAGCATCTTTCAACAGCAAATAGGTAACGAAGTAGAAGTCTTCATGGACGACTTCTCCACTTATGGGATGAGTTTTGATCAAGCCCTCGACTGGTTAGAGAAAGTATTGAAACAATGTGTTGAAACCAACCTCAAGCTCAACTGGTAGAAGAGCCATTTGATGGTTCAAGAGGGCATCGTACTGGGGCACAAAATTTCACAATCAGGAATTGAGGTGGATCCAGAAAAAATTAAAGTCATCCAAGGAATTACCCGACAACTAGAAACCATTAAAGATGTTAGGTCATTCCTTGGACACACT
>MNCI01009948.1:884588-910060 GCA_015680685.1 Gnetum montanum | reverse complement strand
AACTTGCGTTCAGGTACAAAGCTGCTCGAATAAAGAACCGTTCACTTGGGGGACTCCTACTACGGGAACATGGAAAATATTCTATCTCTAGGGTGATCAATCCGCTAGAGCTTTGCTACTTCTAGCCTCTATATCGAAATGAGGGGAGTGCCGCCTCTTATTTATAGATTTGGCAGCAGACCATGATATCATGGCTTGTGCATATCACGTCTCATCAACTATACTATGGACTTAATGTGTTATAAATGCAGTTGGTGCACACATTTATATAGGTTTGACTGCATCAACATCAATGCATGCGACCATGCATCAATGAGGATACGTCAATGAGGCTGTGTCAACATAGCCAAACGAACAACATTTCATCACATGTCTTGAATTATTTTAATATATTTATTAGGGATGTTTTTCCTTTGCAAGGTCCACCAAATAATATTTCTAGGCACTCTATCATATACTTTTTCTAAGTTAATGAAGATTGTATGTAGATTTTTTCTATGTTTTCTAAATTTCTTCATCAATTGTTGTATCAAGAAAATAGCCTCTATAGTATATCTCTTTGGAATAAATATTAATTGATTTTTTAATGTTTTTTATTCAAGTTTGAAAAATTGCTCTATGACTCTCCCAAAGCTTCATAGTATGGCTCATTAGCTTGATCCCTCTATAGTTTGCATAATTTTGTATGTATCCTTTATTTTTGTATATAGGAACAACAATGTTTTTCTCCAATTTTTGGGCATTTTTCCATTATTTAAAGTTTTGTTAAATAATTGTGTTAGCCAAGAAACTCATGTATCTCCCAGTGCTTTCCAATCTTCTATAGAAATGTTATCTAGTCTAATAGCTTTTCCATTTTTCATCTTTGGTAAGTCTATCTTCACCTCAAAGAAGGAAAGCTTATTAACCAAAACAAAATTTCATTTTTCTACTTGGATGTCCTCTCTTGGGATTTCTTCATTTAATAATTCCCAAAAATAACTTTTCCACCTATCCAAAATTACATTGTCTTTTATAAAAATACTTTCATATGCTTCCTTGATGCATTTGACATTATTAATGTTCTTATATTTCTTGTTTTTTGTTTTTTCCAATTTATAAATAGATTTTTCTTCTTCATTTGTTCCTACTTATAAAAACTATCCAAGGCCTTATGTTTGGCTTTGGCTACTGCTAGAGTTATCTCCTTTTTCACCATTTTGTACATTTTCTCATTTTGTTTCCTACTGCTTAGTTGCCATTCCTTAAAGCATTTTTTCTTGTTTTGGATAGCATGTTGCACTTAATCACTCCACCACCATGTCTTCTTTGGGATGTATTTTTTACCTTTTATTTTACCCAAAATATTCTATTTGATTTTTTGAATACAATTTTTCATTTGGCCTCAAATTAAATTTGCAGAGCAATCCCAATTCTAGGTGCCCTCATAACTCATTTGTTCTCTAAATAATATGATGTTATCTTGTTTCAAATTTCACAATTTATGCATTTAGTCCCTTCTTGTGCTACCTTTGAAACTTTGAAAATTCGATTTCTAATATTGATAATTTATTTAAAGTTATAATAGTTTGCATCAAGATTTTCTAGATCTTTTTTCCTTTTATAACTCCAAAGTTGCATATAAGTGATGAGAGTCACTCCACCACCATGTCTTCTTTGGGATGAGAGTAGTTACTTTAGCGGTTTATTCTAATTATTAGAGCAGTTACTCTAGCAGTTTATTCTAATTATTAGAGCAGTTACTCTAGTAGTTTATTCTAATTATTAGAGTAGTTACTCTAGCAATTTATTCTAATTATTAGAGTGGTTACTCTAATTATTAGAGTAGTTGCTCTCAAGCTTATAAATACAGTGCCCAGGTGCACAATTAAAGAGGAAGTCTTTTAGTAGTCAAGTAGCGAAACTCTTGTAGTCTCTTTGAAAGTTAGAGTATTTTTCAAGTGCCCGTAGCAAGAGGTCTAAGTGTGGACGGATCTTTATTCAAGCATTGTGTACCTGAGCACAGCTTATGTACGACAATAAAGACGAGCTCTTCGATTCATCCTTGCAACACTTGAGATTTGTTTTCTTACGCATTTCTTTTATTTTATTTTCTTATGCATTTATTTTATTTTATGCACTTTACATTTATGTTATTAGTGTAGAAATTTATTTTGATCAATTAAGAAAATTATTAAATTACACTCAGCACAATCACTTCGAGCATGCATGTAACACTTGGTAACCTAGTAACGATTAGCGTTTGTTAATCCCAGTAGTGTTGCACTAGTTTAGGCAAGTGAGAACAAATGCTGATATTAGGATTAGTTAGAACTTAGTTAATGAGTAGTTAAGATAAATTGGTCACTTAGTTATCTCTCTTCTCCCTTATTAGCATAGGACATAAAAACATAGAAGATATAAAAATCATATGCCTCAAGCTTACTTAACCATACAATTATGACATATAAGTAAGTTTGGGAAGACAATGATCAACCAACTAGTCCTTGTTCCACAAAGGTGCATAGGCACTTAGTCCTTGTAATTCAACCAGATCGTGCATGAAATGCTTATATTCGTATGGTTGAGCGTAGGGGTACCTCGCCGCTCATCATTGGCGCCATTTTCAAGGACTTATTTTTTTGTGCGCTAATTAGAACTTAGGAAATCATTCACATAGTTAGAATGAACCCTTAGGGTTAATTGAGAAAATAATAAACAAGAATACATTGCACACTGAACAGACAAGTATGTCTCCTTCTTTGTATGAAAGCGCCTCACCGCCTAGGTTTGAAACAGGAAACAATTAGCATGACATTGATATGCTAGTCCCTTAACAAGTTCAAGTGGTATATATTCATCCCAATGAGTATATACTAAACTTTACCTTTATCCTGCATTAGGATAAACAACTGTGTTGGCAAGACTTAGAGGGTAACATAGTGTTACCTCTCGATCGTTCAGTCCCAAGCATGTTTCTTCATGCTCTCACACGAATTGGCATGCTGCACTTACACGTAGAATATGTTGTGCAAGACCATGACTCGAGAGAATACTATTCCACAGAGGCACAATGTCAAAGGGATTTGCAACAAGAGAGACATGATAAGTTTTTGAAGAGTAAGTGGTCCTAAGATGCCCCATATGTCTTAAGCGAAAATACGGGTGGTGAACCTATCTCAAGCAGTCGTCCACACAATGATGTTCCTCCCCTTGACTTTGGCCAAGGGGTTGTGTATTAGGACCTTCATTTCACTATTCATAACCTAGGTTCTAGTACCCACGGGCACAAAGGGTCCAAAAAAGGGACACGAACACATGATAAAGGTGGACATTCTGATTGCAATTGTGATCAGGGCCGAGATCGTAGAAGAGAAGGTAGCAGACATCGTCATGGTGATGGTTCTCCTTCTTCTTCACCTTCATCATCTCCTTCACCCTCTCCTTCAATATATGGATGCATTCATAAAGAAAAAGACCATGGGGATAAAGGTAGGCAAAGTGGAAGTCATAGACGAAACAACCAGGAAAGGGGACGAGGGCACTCTAGAGAGTCACAACATAGAAGAAGGGAGAGTAGGGAACAATGTAGGCATCATAGATGCCATGGACGAGACGATCACGATGAACCCCTCCTCGCTACTTGAAGTATGTTGGACATAATTGAGGCTATTAGAATTCCAACAAGGCAAGAGAAAGATAGTAGGATCAAGAGATTAGATATGAACAACATTCCACAATTTGAAGGGGGATACAACACTGATCCTCAATCATTTACAAGCATTCCACATGATGTGTTTGCCTTACAGAACATAGAGAATGAATGGCAAAAACTTGTTCCCACGGATATTAGTTAAAGAAGCGAAAAGCTGGTACCAGTATTTAGAACCAGAATCCATTCACAGCTGAAGTACTATGTTAGAATTTTTTAATGATAAGTACTAAACGTACTCTTGAGTGTCCAACCTATGATAGCAAATCCAAGGCTGGAAACAAGGAGGACATGAACCCTTGGATGCTGCCATGGGCCAATACTATGCATTGTTACATCGTTGTTCTAGCCATGGTTATTCGCAAAGGGATCAATTGCATCATCTCATAGATGGGCTTAGGCACGAAACAAGAAGAACCCTTGGGACTTATGCCCAAGCAAGACTATCCGAGCTTAGGTCCCATAAAATCCAAAGACTATTGGAGCAAGTTGATAAGGAAGAAGGTGAGCTATGGAAGAAAGAAAGTGCAGAAGAGTATAACTGAGATCCTTTCCTTCAGAAGAGGGGAATAAGTTTTTTTGAGGATGAAGAGTCACCACTTGAAGAGATGATGAAGAGGAAAACTTTGCCTATCCAAAAGATGAAATCAGAATTTTTGGCAAAGGTAGATCAAATGTGGGATTTCCTAGACAATAGATTTCAAACTATTCTTAAAATAGTAGAGGAGTCTAGAGAGAAAGGTAGTGAGAGAAAAAAATAAAGAAACTGAACATGCACGTAGCAAGGGTAAGGGAAAAGTTGCCATCATTGAAGAAGTTGTGGATTCAGAAATAGACAATGATAGTGGATGTGAGATATGTCAATATGACCATCCTAAGGGATGTTGCCCCTATAATCTCACATTTGTAGAAGTTTGGGGTGTATGCACTCAACCCACGATTAAACAAAAGGTAAATTCCCCCAAGGTTACCTTATCCTCAAGGTAACCCAAGGTAGTTCCACCAACCCTTAACATATTATCCTAGTGGAACTCCACCACAACCGATTGAGTAATATCAACAGTGGCAGCACCCAAAATTATGGGGAATTCCACCACCAAGGCAATAGTATCCTTACCAGCAACCTGACCTGTATGGATATTACGTGTAGCAGCCAATCTCCCCATGTGACTCTACTGGTCACGTTACTTCTCAATCTCACTACCAAGCCTGTGAGTATTATGGGACTCCATCTTCTAGAGGCGATATTCCACAAACATATTATCCTTCTTATCCGGCCACATCTCTTCCACCAATAGCTCCACTACCATCTGCTCCCGCGATGCAAGGTGAAATCCCTACCCAGCCGCAGCAACGTAACACCACGAGGGCTGTTATCTCTCAACCTACTGTTGGTTCCAACAATCACATGAAAAAAAGACCTTTCTTTAGAACCAACAGTCCAACCAAGCCCTTGCAATCATAAGTGGCTAATTCCTTAGATGCCTCAGTATCAATCAAAACTTTAGAGTCCCCTTCAACCCAATCACCGCACTCAATGCATACAGTCATGCTAACACATGTCATCACTGATTGGATCAAAGCTGACCACCATTCCAAGAAATTCTCAGATCTTGGGAGTCCTATGATATACTTACAAATCACTATAAATGCGCTGTGCAAGGCTCTTTTGGATTCAATTTTTAGTGTCAACTTGATTTCTCAAGAAATGTATAAGGCCTGGAACCTGCCTCCATTGAAAAAGAGCAACATCCATCTAAAGTTGGCCAACTAGTCCATCACTATCCCATTAGGATTGGTGGAAGAGATTGTTACCACTGTTTGTTGGTGGTCGTACCCAGCTGACTTCCTAGTGATTCAAGTAAACAACGGTAAGGGGGACTTCCCAATCATAATGGGAAGAGCATGGTTAAGCACCATCGATGCATGCCTAGGAATCCACAATCTTTCCATAAAAATATTAAAGGAAAATACATTCGAAAATATTGAGAAGAAAAAAGTTTCATGCATCACATATAATGACATATGGTGTAATTGTATGTAAAGATCATTGTTTGTGCAAAGTTTAGCATTTCCTGCATGCAATCAGTGTGCACAAATGATTAACATACAAAGGTGCCTGTATGCAGCAGCTACATGACAGGAAGACATCCAATGGCTAATAGCTGATCAAGAAAGCAGTTCACTCATATGCATGGAACCAACTGAGGGTTTGACTTGTGCTTACATTGATAGCATAGATGCATTAGAGCAAGTCCACCGCCAACTTCCAAGTTTTAACCTTGAAAATATCAACTAGGAAAAGTTGGAAATCCCTAAGAAATTTAAGCAGAAGCCCCTCAAGTTGAAACCATTACCCATCAATATGGAATACACATTTCTTAAAAATAGAAAGCTAGTAATTATTAATGCTAAGCTTGCTTTGCAATAAAAAGAGAGACTACTGAAAGTGATAAATAGATGGTTAAAAGCCTTTGCTTGGTCATATCCCGAATTAACTAGAATAGGCTCTAGGATATGTCAACACAGAATTTACACTGACCTCTCCATGAAGCCTCATAGACAACTGCAAAGATGATTGAACCCAAAGCTGAAGCAAGTAGTTAAGGAAGAAATTGAATAGCTTCTCAAGGCTGGGTTCATATACCCCATTGCTGATAGCGAATGGGTTAGCCCCTTAGTTATTGTGCCTAAAAATGGAGGCAAATGGAGGGTGTGCATAGATTTTAGACTACTGAATATGGCAACATTCAAACATCACTTTCTATTGCCATTTGTTGACCAAGTCTTAGACACCATTGTAGGGCATGGCTATTACAGTTTTCTGGATGGATATAGCAGATATAACCAAATNAAGAATATTCCAGTAGCAGATAGGGAATGGCATGGAGGTCTTTATGGACGACTTCTCCACTTATGGAAAAAACTTTGATCAAGCCTTGGATCGGTTAGAGCAAGTGTTAAAAAGATGTGTAGAAACTAATTTAAGGCTCAATTGGCAGAAAAGCCATTTGATGGTCCAAGAAGGTGTAGTACTAGGGCACAAAATCTCACACACAGGGATAAAGGTAGAGCTCGAGAAAATCAAAATTATTCAAGGAATTACCTATCAACTGGAAACTATCAAAGATATTCAATCATTCCTTGAACATACTGGCTACTATAGGAGATTTATTGAGAACTTTTCAAAGGTTTCCAAATCAATGGTGGAATTAATGAAAAAGAACGTACCTTTCGAGTGGACCAGGGAATGCGAATTAGCTTTTTGATGTTTATGGGATACCTAGCTATGTATAACTTTTTGATGTTGCATTTTTAAATTTTTTTATATTTTATGTTTTCTATGTGAATAATAGATTTAGGCTTTCAGTTAAAAAAATAGTAAAAGATAAGGCTACAAAGTAAAACTCAAAAATATGATATAATGAAATGAAAATTATAAAATGAGGCATAATCGTTAAAGTAAAAGCTATAAATAATGCAATTGAGTAAATAGGTCATAATGTATATACAAGGGAAAGAAAGAAGGACCACATTAACTACATAATTATTTCCTGATATTTGATAGATTAGGAAACTAGTAAGGATTTTCTTACACAATTTTGTACTTCCATTGCCTTCGCTGATAATGCTAAATGGGAGTTCCTCCCAAGACTTGTTCAAGGCTTAGTGTTGTTGATTTTAGCTTTGTCGAGTTCATTATGGTTATTAGTTTTGTTGTTGGTTACAAAAGTTTCCTCTTGGAACTCTACCTTAGATCCTTATTCAATGTCAATATTATTAACTAACAAGGTAACTACACTATCTCCATGGATGATGATTTCATCTCCCTTGTAATGTAGATGAATCTCTTGCTAGATAGATGATGAAACTTATCTGAACTCAGCCAACCAAGGTTATCCTATGATTAAGTTGAAGCCTAGTTTCTCTTCAACCACTAGGCAATTAGTGGATGTGAAAAATTGTTTCCCAACTACAAATTCTAGCAAAATAAACTCTCTCATTACTACTTGTGACCTATTAAAGGACAAGAGCGTAGTAGTAGATGTGTCTTGAATGCTCTCGACTATACCTAACCATTCAAAAATCGGAAAAGAGATGAAATGTGTGGCTGCTTCATCATCCACATGTACATAATGCAATTTGTATCGACCAACTCGTATGACTATGAGAAAAGGGACACGTAACACTTCATCACTCTATAGATTTTTTTGAACTTTACTATTGCAAAATGTCAAAGTAGTTTGTTTCAATTATTCCTTGAATGAAGGTGGCATGATAACTGACTGGATAGACTCTTCATTGGCAGGCAATTCTTCACTCACAAGCATAGATGTTAACATTTTGACTAAGGCTTCATGATGGGCAGAAGAAATCATAATCAAATTGTAAAGACTTAAGGAAGTTTTTTTTTTCTTTTTTTTGCTTTAATGAAATCTTAACTTGTTCCATGGTAGTGAAGAAGTCTTTGTCACTTGTAGATGATTTTTCTATTTTGTTGGCTTTGACTTCATCCATCTTACCTAGGATTTTAACTTCATGTTTAAGCATTGGTTCTTTTGGTACCTTGCTTTTCTCTTATTTACGACTCTCCTTGGGTTGGCTAGTTGTTGCAATTTGAGCAATAGGATTCATGGGTATAGGTAATATTGGAGTAGGTTTTGGTGGATCTACTTCTTTCTAGACCTTTGATTAGCTACTCTCTTTAGCCTTGGGCTTAGAAGTTGATAGTCTCCATTACTTCAGTAGATACTTTTTGTTTTTTGGTTGTGAGGATGTTGATGCATTGGCCACTATAGGTGAAAATTGGTCAACATTGGTTGTAGGCTTATTGGTTGCTCTAATGAGGTGCAAGTGGTGGTACCCTTATAATGAAAGGAGTTCTTGAACTTATGGAAGTTGAAGCATAATCATTACAACGAGGTGCCCTAACTACAAACAGTTCCCTAGCATGTTTATGTTAATTAGGAATATTAAATGTGACTATGGTATAGGGATCATTATTGGTGTTTTGAGAGTTGGACTCATTCACTACTAGCTTTCCATAGTTAATCATTTTTTATAGATCATCTTTCAAAGCTAAGAAAAAATCAATATCATGACTAGGAAGTTAATGATAGAGGAAGAATCAATCAAGCTTAAAGTACTTTGGTAGTTGTGAATCGTCTTTTGTAGCTATGGTTGGATCTCTAGCAATTTCACAAATATGATTATGTCTCTTATGAGCATTCTCAAACAATTGCTTATGTTGGATAAGGTTATTTTTAAGTAATTGTTCAAGAAGCTCATAGGCCTTCATTGGTAGCTTTGTGTATTTAGATTAATTTTTATGCTCAAAATTAGGCTTTAGGGGATTAGTAGCACCAGAAGTTAATGTTTGACATGAAGCAGTAGCAACTTTAGGTTATGAAGTCCTTGGCCCCTCTGTCATTTTCGGATCTTTGGCTACTTTGGCTACAACTACATGCATTTGTTTACCTTGTTCCTATCCCTCTTCTTATGTTGGTTCTTATAAGCTATGTAGGCCAAGTTGTTATTGGCTTTTGTGGCATCTTCTATGTCTTTTATTCAAAAAAGGCTTGACTAAGTGACCAATGATCTAATTAGTATAGTTTTGACTTGATAAAGTCATTAACTGCTCCCTTGAAGATAGTCAAAAGGTGGGTCTCAAAGATGGGCTTGGGAATTTCATTGAGGATTGCATTTCATCTTTGGATGAACTTTTGAACTAGTTCAAGGGGCCTTGATCTTGCTTTTATGAGCTAGTCTAAAGTTGTATTGGGCTTCAAATTATACTTAAATTTATTAACCTACTAGGTGATCAAGTCATCATCTTTAGGTAAGGTTCAATACTAGTCTAGGGCCTTTCTAGTTAAGGACATAGGAAAGATACACAACACTATGTGAGACCATGCTTGTAACAAAAGACATTCAGAGTGGAAGTTGATAAGATGTGCATTTGGATCACCTTCGCCATTGTACTTGGTGAAGTGGGTAATAGAAATACCTATGGATATTATTGTTTGTGGGACAGTTGCACTAATGGGGTTATTTTGGTAAAAGTCCATGACTGCATGAAAACATTGGAATATTTGTGATAAGGTTTGACCTGTTGGATGTTTACAAGGATGAGCTTATGTGGGCTAGATGGGTGATGGATGTGTAAGACACCTAATGGATAAATCACTTGGATAATGTACATCTCCTTCCAAAGTGTTTGAAATTTGGCTTTTTATGGAACATGATTCGGATTATAATAAAGGACCTTATCTCTTGGTTGTATCTATATTTGAAGTAGTGTTTGTGGATCTCATTGCTCATGAATGCTACTAGCCTATTTTCTTCTAAGAGATTCAAATTCCTTAGACATTCCATCTAGGCAAGGCTCAAATTTAGGTCAAGTTGGCTAGCAGTAGCTAAAGTTTAGACCTTCACCTAGATGGGGAGTGTTGGTTGCTTATCATAAACTTGCTCGTATGGTAAATATTCAATGGGTAATTTCATGTTGTCCTATAGGCCCATTAAGTATAGTAAAGCTTAGTGCTCTAGTCTTTCCTAAACTTACTAACTGTCCTAGTTAAAATTTTGGTAATTTCATGATTAGTAACCTTTGTTTGACCACTAGCTTGGGGGTGATATGGTGTAGTTGGTTTACAGTTTACCCCCAATTTTTGCATGAGCTTTCTAAAGGTAGTACTAGTAAAATGGGTTCCATTATCTAATATAAGAATTCTAAGCACTCCAGATCTATTCACCGCATGTTGGTGAAAAAACTTGGTAGTTGTTTTGGCTATGCAATTCTTGACTAATGTTACCTTTGCTCACTTAGTATAGTAATCCATAGTCACAATGATATATGATTTCCCATTCAACATAGGTGTTATGAATTCCATAAAATCAATTTCCCATATATCAAATGGCTCCAATGGTTGTATCCATTGTTGTGGCCCTTCATTTATGGTTGTCATTCCTCCATCTTTTGGGCACCTTTTGCAAAACTATGCAAAGTGATTGACATCTTTAAACAAGGTAGGCCAGAAGTAGCCTACCATCATTAATTTTAGTTCCATTCTTCACCCTACATAATGACCTCCACATGAAGCTTCATGGGCATCTTGTAAGATCCATTATTGATCACATTACAACACACATCATCTAACTTGCCTATCTAGATAAATCTTGTATAGGTTTTCATTGCTTTCCATGTATCTTTTTACCTTGTGAAGGAATTGCTCTTTCTACCTTTTTCTCCACTCAATAGGAAGTTCTTGTGTTATTAAGTAAGTCATGTAATCAGTTATCCATGACTTCCCCATTGATTCTATGACCATCACTCTTTGAGTAAACAAATTTTCATCAAGGAATTGGTTAGATAATGGTTCTACATGATCCTAGGAATCCCATCTAAGCCTTGACAATTGATAAGCTATAACATTTTATGTGCCTTTTTTGTCAATCATTGTTATGTTTAATTTTTGTAGAATTACGAGCCATCAAATCACTCTAGGATTAACTATTGGTTTCTTCATAAGAAAATGGATGGCATTATGTTTAGTGTGGATGAAGATTGAGTATATAAGCACATAATATTTGAACTTTTCAAGTGCATACACCATTTTCATTAGCTCCTTTTCCATTGTGATGTAATTCAGCTATGTCCCAAAGATGCTTTTGCTGGTATAGTGTATAGAGTAGGGTCACTTCTGATCATTTACCTACATCAATACTGCATCAAGCGCATAGTTGGAAGCATCTATCATAATATGAAAAGGCTTGGACCACTCTAGAGCATGAAGGATTAGTGTTTAAATTAACTTCTATTTTAGGGTTTCAAATGCCTTTTCACAAGACTCTATCCATTGAAAGGGTTCATCCTTCTTAGTGAGTTTTACTAGTGATTTTGCAATATTTGAAAAATTCTCTATGAATCACCTATAGTATCCCATGTGGCCTAAGAATGATTGAACATCTTTAACTATCTCAGACATTTGAATGATATTTTGTATGACTCTTTTTTTAAGAATCTACCTCTATTCCTTTTTGTGAAACTTTGTGTCCCAACACGATCCCATCCTAGACCATGAGATTGCTTTTCTATAAATTAAGCTTTAGATTTGTCTCTACACATCTTTTAATACTTGCTCAAGACAGTCCAATGCTTATTTAAAATCCAACCCATAGGTTGAAAAATCATTCATGAAAACTTCAACACCATATCCTATTTGTTTCGACAAGATGCTAAGTACAAGTCTCTTAAAGGTGACTTGTGCATTGCAAAGGTTGAAAGGCATTTGCTTATAAGCAAACATTCATCATGGACTAGTGAACATCATCTTCTCTTAGTCCTTAGGTGCAATGCAAATTTAATTGTATCCACTATACCCATCTAGAAAACTATAATACTCATGTCTTGCAATAGTATCTAGGACTTGATCAACAAATGGTAGAGGGAAATGATCCTTGAATGTAGCAAGATGCAACAATCAAAAATCAATGCACATTCGCCACTTACCTCCCTTCTTTGGAATGATCACCAAAGAACTTATCCATTCACTATTCGCAATGGGATATATGAATCTAGCCTTTAGCAACATTTCCAAATCTTTCTTGGCTACCTTCTTCAACTTCAAATTAAGCCTTCTTTGGGGTTGACATCATGGTTTAATTGCTAGATCGGTATATATCCAATGTTGATAGATTCTCGAATTAATGCCTGTGATCTCATCATAAGACCACACAAATGTTGTGGACCACTTGTTGACTACTAATAATTTCTTCTTTTGGTCTTCAATCAAGTTGGCATTAATTATCACTAATTTCTTATTATTTAACAAGAATAATCTAGTGTTTTTGATAGGGCCTTCATTTCTAATGGTTCTGATTCTACTATATCTAGAATCTCTAACTTTCCCCAATGTATTTCTTCTTCTTGACATTCTCGTGAATAGGAGTGCCTTTTTCTCAAGTACTCTAGTTTATCAATTTCTTCTACTTAGGCACTTATGATCTGAATAATTGGTTCCTTGTATTTATTTGATTCTATTTTTGCATCTGTAACCAACCATTAGATGCCTTCTTGTTGAGTGACCATCGCATGTAGACATTTTTGTGCATACATTTCCTATATACATCTTTTGCATACTTTGGTATCTTCTTGTTTAACTACCCATATTCTTTGCACGCAATTGTACCCGTTATCACCGTATGTGATACATGGAACTTTGCATCTTTGAATAATGCTAGCTTTTTCTTCCTTGGAGATTTCCAAGGACAAACCTCAAATACCAAGCTTAGCATCAATAGTGCTATGCCAAGCCCATCCCATTATGATTGGGAACTCTCCCTTGTTCTTCCCTACATGTATAACCAAAATATCAATAGGGTAGGACCAGCCACTGACGGTGGTGACCACATCATCCACTTGTCCTAGTGGAACTATGATCAACTAGTCTACAAGCTCTAACCAAATGTTAGTTTTCTTCAATGGTGGTAAATTCCAATCCTGATACATATCTTTTGAGATCAAATTCACTTTTGACCTAGAATTGAGTAGAGCCATACATGATTTTTCTCTTGCTACTTGAAGGTACACCAAGGGACTTCTTGGATTTGTTCATTTTTGAGGAAGTGCTCCTGCCTTTATCCAATAACTGATTATTTGTGTTAGCATAATAGTTGTTACATTTGTGCTAGATGATGATGGATTCTAGGAGGATTGGATGTGGATGGAGTGAAAGTAGATGTGCTTCCAATCCTTTGAACCTTTTCTAGAATCATTTGGAAGAATGATCATTTCTTGGATTGTGATTCATCTATAATCACTTCCTCCCACATGTTAACTATCCTAGTTGCATTTTTCTGTTATGGTTGTGACGGTAGTTCTCCCTGCATTACAGGTGGTGCCACTGGTGGTAAAGGATTAGGAGACTAACTCATTGAACCAATTGTTTGTGGATGTATGTACGAATTGAAATACATCCTTGGTGATGTAGATATATGGTATTCAAGTGGATAGTATTGTAGAGTTTTGACAACTACATTACCTAGAGAAATTGGATGTTGAACATGGTATCCGTATGGGTCCAACTATTAATATGAGTACTATTGTCATGGTGGTGGCATGGCCCATGATTAAGGCTACTACCACTACTAGTGGTGTTGCTCCTATGGCTATGTATAGGCTCTATTGTGATAGTATATTGGTTGGAAGGCTTACCTATAGTTACCTTGAAGATAAGGTAACTGTTTGGGCATTTTCTTTTTGATGAACTTAGTGTTAAGTATGTATGCCCCTATTTCTTGTAAATGTGTCACCACAAGATAACATCCCTTATGATGTTCATATTGGCATACTGCACATCCTTCCTCATTCTCAAAGCTCATTTTTGAACATTTAGCCACTGAAGCTACTTTCCCTATTCATCCAAAATCTCTTTTCTTCTTTTTGACCTTGCCTTTGTTAAATGCTTACTCAGTCCCCTCCTCCATAATTTTTAAAGCTGTTGTGAACATTTCAATAATTGAATCTCACATCTTTTCTACTTTAGTTGCTATGTCAGTAATAGATTTTTGAATAGACAATGTCTTCTTCTAGATTACCTAGTCCAAGGTTTCTTCTTCTTGTGGATCACTTACTCTTACATCCCTTTTACAAATGGATGGATCTCTATTGTACTCCTCCATTGATTCTCTTTTTCTTAGCTCACCCTTTTCCTTTGCCACTTAATCAATTAGTCTTTGTATTCAATGGATAGGCATTTTTGATAGATGGCCTTAGGCATAAACCCCAAGAATCTCTTTTGTCTTGTTTCTTAGGCCATAGACAATGCACCCTAGTTGCTCTCGTTGAGAAAATCCATGGCCTAGGTACCTATGTAACAATGAGTAGTATTAGCCCATTGCTACATAAAGGGATTCATGGGTTCCTTGCTTCTATTGCTAGATCTGTTTCTGAAGATTGGACACCTAGGAATAAGTCTGATATTTATCATTAAAAATTTCTAGTATGGTACTCCATCTCCTTATTGATTTTGGTTCCATTGATCGGTATCAACTTTTAGCTTCTTTCACAAGTGTCCTTGGGAACAACCTTAATTTTTGCTATTCACTTTCTATGTTCTATAGGTTGCAAGCATCATGGAAGGATTGAAGGTGGTGTTGTGGATTAGCATTGTAACCATCCTCAAATCTAGGAATGTTATTCATGTCTAGCTACTTTATGCAGTTGTCCCTTATGTGCCTAGTTGGTATGAAGATAGCTTCCCTAATATTGATCATGTTGTGGGTTGCCAGTAGGGGTTCTTCACGTTCATAGGGTTTGTCTACTCTATTGTAGTAGTGTCCCCTTTGATGCTCATATCTCTCTCTATGCTCATGCCTATCTTTGTTTCTTCTTAGCTCATGCTCTTCATCTTCATCATCATAATGCCTTAGGCGATAGTCATTTTGATCATGAATTCAACACCTGTCACTATCTTGGTCTCTATATTTAAGTCCCCTTCTATCAAAGTTCATCGACAATTGTGAGGATGAAGATGAAGTTGTGGGAGAACAGTGTCAACTAGTTCTCCTTCTGTGACTTTGATAGTCTTCTCTTTAAAATCTAGCAGAAGCTCTTAGCCTCAAGTCCTACTTATACTTTAAGTCTTTAGATTCTCTTATGGGTGTCTCTACTAAGGTAGAATGTAGTTGTACCTCAATAGGTTCTTCTAATTGGATAATAGGTGTTTGAGAGTTTTCTTCATGTTCTTGGTGAAGTTTTTCTATTATGAACACATCACCATCTAGTTCTTCTAGGAAAACAACGGTGTTGATTTACTTCCTTTTGTTGTGGGCATGTTTAATCTCCATGGCAACGTCTCTCTTCACTTGAGCTTCTATGGTTCATAGAGCTTCATCATATGTTTGATCACATGGTACCCATCTTGTGCATGGCTTAGATTCATTCCCCTTAGAGCTATGTGAAGTATTGTGATTGTTAAACATTGTGGAGGTAGAACAGTGTTTCCCTGTAAGTCTCTCCACCTCATTTGTCCATCTTGATGGAAGATGAAAGTAAAATTAGGATAATATGAATTATCATGAGCATATGAGATTCTTGCTTGCATTGGCATACTCCAGTCTTCTTCATTATTTATGCTAACATTGCCCTTCTTTGTCTCTTTGGTAGATGATAGTGTTTCTTTTGTTGAAGCCATATTTTAGTTATGATGCTTGGTTACGTGTGTGTTTGTTAGAATTACTTAGAGATTAGGAAGATTAACTTTTGGTTCTTATTACAACGAACTTTGTGAAATCAATTACTCATCACAATTGACTATCCCCAGCAACGGCGCCAATGATGAGTGGTGGAGTAATCCAACACCCAACCATACAAGTTACAAGTGTTCACACGTAACCCAATCATAATCTGTAGATAGACAATGTTGATATGCTAGTAATTGAGTTAAGTTCAAGCTAGTAAAGGCTAAGTATGGTTTAGCTTGAAGTGAAGCATATGAAAAGTGATGTTAATTGGCCACTGATACTCCTAGTGGTAAACATAGTGAAAAATATTGAAGTCTAAGTAAGTAAGAAAACAATAACCTATTCTAGCCTATCATGATGGATAATCATTCTTGATTTATTGAACATGTCTTGAGCTCGGGTAATCGTCACTAGGATTACCAAGTATCACGCTACTGGGCAAACCAAGCAATAATACTACTGGGATTACCAGATGATAACACTTAATGCTCAAAATTAGTCATATCCATTTCACTTACTATTAATAAGTAAAAATGAAGTGCTTGGGAAAAGTAAGGTTTTAAGCTAGTAAAGCAGTAAACATTAAGCTAAGTAATAAACATTATGCTAAGTAAAAATTGTAAACTAAGGGAATGCTGTAATGATGTAAAATAGTCTCAATCTTTATTTCCAGTCACAACTTGTGCCCAAGTACAAATTGCTCGAACAAAGACTCTATAACACATCACACTATGAGCATTCACTATTGCTAAGTCTAAGCTAGGAAATCAAACTGCAAGAGTTCTGTTACTATGTGAATGAAAGTTATCCGGATTGTGCGCCCAAGTGTCGTCTTTATAGGAGTGCACACATCCTAAGACATTGTATCAACAATAATGGATCGAGATTGTTGACATCATATCAACGACATCATATCAACGACATCATTGATACAATGTTGTTGTTACAATGTCATTTTGACTTAAAATTTGACTTTATTAAAGAGGAAAAAAATTTGAAAATTTAATTTTTAATCTTTGAGATTTTATTGAAAGTTAATAATTTGCAAATGTTTTTTGAAAAGATGGTAGATATGTTTTTCTTTTTAATTCAAAAGTTTATTATAAGATTATTACAAAGAATGATTTTATTCATAACAAATTTAGTAAAGCCTAGAAAATGAAATTATCATTGTACTTTTGGATGAGGAAAATAAAAGATATTTGAAGAACTCTTACATTTCTTAAAGTTTGTATTTTTTTATGGTGTCTTATTCATTAAGATCTTCCTAAACATATGGGAAATATTTCTCGATGTCCTCTTTGTAGAAGTGAAGACTCATTTTTTTATGTTTTTTTTTGTTCGTTTTTTGTTTTTTTAAGTGTCCTATTGCTCAATATGCTTGAAAATGAGTATCTAGAATTTGTAACAACTTTCAACCAAACATCAATGAAGTCATTCTTGGTGATCAACCTACTTTGTCTAGTTCATTTCTTTGAATATGGAATTGTCTTCAATCCTTTATTCTTTATTCTATTTTGAAGCTTCGGTGTGTAGTTATTTTCCAGTAGTAAGAGCATGATTATGACCTCTCTTTAAGTATCAAATACCAAATTCTCAAAGATATCGCTTTTCAACTACAACTTCAAACAAAATAGCTTCCAAGGGAAGCTGAACAATTAATTTGTTTTCTACAATATTAAGTTCTTTTTATTTTAGAGACTCAATGATGAAAAGCTTTCAACTTTTATTGTTATTTGTTCATTATCTTTGATTGATGTGTTCCTTTTTTTTTAAAAGTTTTTTCCTTTTCTTTAGAAAGTTTTTTCCTTTTCTTTATAAGAAACTCTTAGGAAGAAGTGAAAACCTGTGTTAGCGCTCTTGAATAAGGGCAAGGCTTGATCCTTTTCCTATACCAAGGGGAAGGTTTTTTAGGATTAATTGTAAGGATGAAAACTTGAAAACGCAGCCCTAAAACTATTAGGTTTTTTTTAGAGATTCTCTTCAATGACATAATGTACTTTGACATTTTTTAATATTATTATGTATGAAGGCTAAAATGTAACACACCATAATCACTATGAAAGCAAATAAATTGTATGCAACGGATCATGATTTTCTTGTGTAAAAAAACTGAAGTCTAGAAAAGAAGAAGAAGAAGAAAGCTTCAATGCTATAATGCCACCATTCACATATGTTTGATGCAATGTTCGAAAGATACAAGGAAAAACTGAATTTGTGATAGCATACAACACAATAATTTTCATACTGGAAAAATTGAGTTTGCATCAAGTAATAATTTTCAAAAACAACACATAATAATTTTGGTAATGTAAAAATTGAGTTTACACCCAAGAACAATTTTTAAAAATAAAATTGAGCTTAAAAAAGAATTGAACTTGAGTTTGCAGCAGATAATAATTTTCAAAAATAAAATTGAGTTTGAAAAAAATTAAACCCATGTTAGTAGTTTTATTAATTTACCACTACACCCACCATATATATACTTTTACCAAGTAAGAATGAGTTATAAACTTCACTATGTTTTAACTTATTTTGACTTCCAATACCCACCACTATAACACCAATTATTATAATTTAGAAAATGTCAAAAACGATAAAAGATCCGAACCTCTTTAATCAACTCCGGTGCTGGCCGGCAGGTGCTAACGTCAAATCGAAATCATATCTTAAAACACACGCAAATAATGTAATACATTTCAAACAAAATGGGTGATTAGATTTTACATATGGCCCAGCCCTAACATCCATCCTTAAAAATGATGACATGCTATGTTGAAAGTACAAATAAAATTAATAAGCGTAGACTGGAGTTATGGATCACTCTAATCATGAGTTGTGCGACATATACTTTAGCAATGAATTAATTATGCGGTGTGCTGACATTAACCTGTAAAACAAATACTTTCCATGGCCAATAATACCGAGGACAACATTCAACGCTGCCATGAGCAAACATTCCTGTACGGACAAGAAAACCGGAAGCAAGGAATCTTTACAAAGATCAGAACTGCGATAGCGTTTTCACTGCAACAGCTATTTTGAAGAGGAAAAAGGAAGATAAACAATAGCACAAGATCTATAATGACGTGGCAAAAATCTGCATTCAAACATCAAAATCACAAGATGGATATCATATCCCTTTCATGAAGGTCTGGCCAGCTCTCCATTAAGGATTTGACATGTCACCAACTTAAGCATATCAGCAAGAAGAACAGCACCGACAGATGCAACAATGGTGAGCTTCTGGCGGTGGTGATGGATCCTGACGTTGGTGGGCTGCTTGAATCATTCTCGGACTGGTCAGAACCTTTGCTGCTACTAGGCACAACATACGAAGTATTGCAGGTTCCAAATGTTGCATTCACCTGAGTAGAACAATTTAACAAGTGTTAGCGTTCAGATCTGAAAATTTTAGGGAAAACTAGTAAAGAGCTGATCAGTAATTTAAGGCCCTGTGTAATAGCTGCAGAGAATTGACTGACATTGGTTAACTTTTATTGATGTTTACAGTGGCGTATTTTTTAGACTTTCTATTCAGATTATTGAAATTTTTGATCCTAACAATTTTGGATTTTAAGCCAGCAATTTTGTCCAAAACGATGCACACAATTTCAGGGTAGGACATGAGTCCAAACAATTTTTGTGGGTTGTTTGTGGAGGACCCTGTTGGAAACCATGGAATGCAAAAGTGAGAGGAATTCTTGCCTCGCATTGGTTAATGTCGGCGCAACCACAGATCAATTCACCATTGAGCTTGTCCACCGCAGCGAATGCTCCTCCGCCATAGCTCCTCTGTGAATGAATTCAATCGATGGAGGAGGTTAAGACACAGAATTTCTGTAGATTTTTTTAAGGCAATCTTATTGTAGATTTTGATTCAACAATTGGAATCAGAGATTGGCAAAAGAAGATTACCTGGAAGAAATCTACGGCTAGGAAATTAGCCCATCTGCCGGAGGAATTTTTGCATGTGTCAAGAACATTCATCAATGGAGAAGAATTGTTTACGCAGGCCTTTGGCACGCTGGGATTATCCGGGAAAAAGTTTTCCAGGAAAAGGGTCTGCGCTTGAGAGTTCAGAACAGGCGATTCTGCCCGATTAGTACATGAGTTTGTCAGCAAGCCAGCATCGCCATCTGCAAAACGCCCGTAATTATTTGAGGATGTGCATTAGGATGGTTGGAATTTCCTTTTTGGTGTCAAGAATTGATCCTGTTAGTATCGACTTACATTGATTTTCGGTAACGTAATTCCATTCATAGGCGATTCCTTCTGTCTTTTCCTTTGATTTGATGGAGGTGAAGACTAGCAAGCGATGGTTTTTTGCTATCATCTCGGAAACCAGAGGCCAATCTGAGCCATTTTTGGACATTTCAGACATAGGGAACCAGTACTTCATTAGCCCTGCATTTGTGAAGACCTTGGTTAATCCTTTGTTTGATCGAACATAATCTTCAATAAAGATGGTTATGATAGCACTGGGATTTGAGGTCAGGAACGCTGCAATCTCCTTCAGTGCGTTAATTGCAGGCTCCTGCAAAAACCCAAAAATGTAAACAATAATTTTTCAGTCTGCAGCATTGAATCACAGAGGAAAGGCTTGGGTTCCAGATTTTTGTTTGAAAAAAAAGAAAGAAAAATACAGGCAACGCTTGGCAGGTGCATTACAAAGGCTGTAAAGTTGTAGCATTTTCCTCCAAAAGAATGGCAAAGCCAAACATCATTGTCAAAATCATACATGTCCAACATAAGTCCTCTGACACCATTCTGCAAAATTGCCAAAACAACAATTGCAGTGTTCTTAGCTATCCAGTATCAACAAAGAACTTCTTAAAGCAAAGTAACAAACAAGACAAATGAGAGCTCTAAGCAGAATTAGAACATTTTTTTCTTTCAACTTTTAAACTGGAAACTAAAATTTTTTGGTATTACTGGTTGAAGCTTTCGAGGGCGAGAAATACTATGCTAGTTGCAGTGCCAGGCGTTTAAGTTCATTTAATGCAATAACAATAAGTTGCAACCGATTCCTGTGGAACAATTCCAAGGCAAAATGGAAGGGACAATTCAAGAATCGTCTGATGAACAAAATTTGGGAAACAATGGCAGTGCCCTAATTACAGTTAACAATCAAAACTTTTTCGATCCTTTGAAACAGATTCTGGCGTGGAAACAACCGCAAAATTTAATCATTTTCTTCTAATAACCGTAACATACCTTCAATTGATCAGTTACTGAAACTTCTTGATTGTAGAACGTTAGGCGATTGGTCCCTGTGTAAGACTTTTCGCCAACTATAGCATGCGAGTTGTGGGTCGTTAACCATGAGTATTTGTTGAATGGCAAATTCGTTCCCATCTTAAAATGAAACAGTCCCATATCAAATACAGAACCCTCCAAAATAATTCCAATACACACAAAATTGATATGAAGACTAGTACTTACTTTGGAAATGGGATCTGTGAGGCTGACTCTGGTGCATCTGTAACTCATGTCACCAACAGAACTGCAGGATTTGCACTTCAGCCCTGCTGCACAGTCGCTGTCCTTTGAACATACATCATGAACCTGCAACACCAAAGTTTTCACCAAAAAAGGACAACCTCGTGAAATCAAGTTTAGTGCAAATCCCAAACAGTTTCAAAGTACAGAAGGTCATCCCGGAAGAAAAGATGAATAGCTCCAAATAATAAGAAATCCGTGGCTAAAAGAGATATCTTCAAACTGCACAACTAATTACCTGACACTGGCCATTTGAACAAGAGCCATCTTTACTTTCTGCAACAGCCAACAGAGCCAAAATCAAGAAAAATGAAGCAGAACCCATATGTTTCCGGAAACAAACACCACTGCTCAGAAGCCTTGATCTCATTTTCGCCATGGAATCCAAAATCCGACAGACCAAAACCTGCAGAAGGGCTAACATAACCTACCCTTTTTGCGGGTTTGGTAACCTGTCAAGGCCGACACGAAATCCCAAAGCTAAAATCTGAGCAGAAACAGTCAGAACCTGCAACGAAAACTAATATATCCTAACACGGCCCAATAAAACGCCTGAATGATGCCACCAGAGTACTCAGAAAATGGGGGTCTCAGGTCTGCAGATCAAAGAATGAAAATTGAAAGCAATTCAAAGGCAAAATGCAGGAACATAAAACTGCAAAACGCGGCGCAGGGGGGAAAATTTTGACAAGGATACGTTGCAGGAACCTAAATTGCAAGAAGCCGCGCAGAGGAATCCATTTTAAAAAGGATTCTTTACGGACGGAATGGTGGACGAGTCTCGTTCAAACACAAAAAAATGAAAGGATAATGAAATACATGAGATGCCACTTGGATGCCAGTGTTTCAACCATTACCCATGCTTGTTTACGCAGCAATTAGGTGGGTCCGTTCCTCGATTTTTAACGTGCATTTTAAGGCAACGTTTGATTCAAATTAAATAGAGTCCACAAACGCGGAATGCAATCCATGTTAACAAACTTAATTACCCTCTTGATTTGAATAATTACTGTTTGTTTGTAATCATTTTCTAACTGGATTTTGTCCTTTCTCTGAGTTGATGGTTGTGTTTTGGTTTTTTTAATGCTGGCTTTAAGATCTGCTTCCAAACACGTTACAACGACAAACCGCTAAAAGCATCGTCTGCTTTGTTTTTCCTTGTTAAGTTGTTGTACGATCGTTTAACATAATGTGTGGAAATTTAACTACGCAAGTTTCGGTTGAGATGTCTTGACGGGAAATGTTTTTGTAAAGGAATAGATGGTTTGACACGGCCTTGCGAAGAGGCGGATGGCAATACATTTGAATAGCGTGGAGTGTCCGTCAACATGTATGGGGTCCGTCAAGTTTCTTCGAAGGTGGTTGGCTAGCCAAAACCTTTAGATCTTCTTTTTTTAAAAAGGTGTATTAAACTGATTTCCTAAAACCAATGTCACAAAGAAAATCATTCAATTATCTTTCTCACACTTTTTTATTTTGTTTTTTCCTTGAGTTAATGGACATTGAGGGTGCTAGTGAAACTTTTACCTATACTCTTGATTTTGGTAATGGCCTAGTAGGAGGACTTTTGATTTGAAAACTTCAAGTTATACATTTGATTATGGTGGGCAATGTTGAGTTATAAAGTTCTAATTAACAATGAGGTGTTAGCCTAGTTGTAAGACTCTTGATTTAAAAACACAAAGTCATAGGTTCGATTCTGGTTGGCAATTACACTATATTGCACCCTTGCTAACCCATGTTGCCCACCCCCACATAAACTTTTAATTGAACTATGTATCTTAGGGTGTACCTATATTACAATTACTTCAAGATAAAGAAATAAAAGTTGAAAATTATCTTATTTCAAGTTCTAACACATTATTTCAAAGTAAAGAAATCAAAGTTGGAAATTATCTTACATGTCTCTACACTCTCTTTCTTGTTGCTTGCACGAAGATTTAGGGGTGATCAACCATTCAAAGTTTCTCCCTCTCTTGCTACTTAGAAGTAAATATTAGTTTAAAGTTGTCTTCTTTTAAGTTCTTGCATGTGAAAATCAATTGAGAGCTTTATTCTTGCAATTGGTTTCACACGAAGATTAATTTTGGGTAAAGAAATTTTATCTTGAAAATTATCTTATGTGTCTCTTCACTCTCTTTCTTGGTGCTTGCACGAAGACTTAGATGTGATCATCAATTCAAAGTTTCTCACTCTCTTGCTGCTTACAAGTAACTACTAGTTTAAATCTTTGTTCTTTCAGGTTCTTGCATATGAAAATCAATTGAGAGGTTTATTCTTACAACTAGTTTCATATGAAGATCAATTTAGAGTAGTTTAAAGTAATCCTTTTATTTAAAAAAATCAGTCTAATAGAAAGATAAGGTAGTTAATACATGATGAGACGCGAATTGCACAGGCTGCGATATCGCGTCCTTTCCTGCGATATCATGTACTCGATATCGCGGTTCGCCGCCAAATCTATAAATAAGAGGCGACACTCCCCTCATTTCGGATAATAGGCGTAAAGTAGCGAAGCTCTGGCAGATTGATCACCCCAGAGATAGAATATTTTCCATGTGCCCGCAGTAGGAGTCCCCTAAGTGAACGGTTCTTTATTCAAGCAACTTTGTACCTGAACGCAAGTTGTGTACGGCAATAAAGACAAGCTTTGTGGATAAACCTTACAGTGCATGGATAGGTTTAATTAATGTTATTTATTGCTTTCCTAGTAACGCAGCATGAGTACGACTTGGTTACGAGCGTAGCCAAGGAATTGGCTACTCATCGCGATAAGATTCTCTCACCCTTACCTCCTAGAATGTGAGACAAGTACGACTTGATTAGGAGCATCTCCGGATGTGTACGGCTAGTCAAGGAATCGGCTGCTTGTCACACTTAGGCTAGTTAGGTGCCTCAGTACGACCGCTTCGAGCACGTGCGTTACGTGTGGTAATCCCAGTAANGAAGACAACGATTAATTAACCCCAAGTGTTCCTTGTGGTGTTTAGGCATTTAGTTTGCGGAGTTCGACCGGATCGCGCGTGCTACGCTCGTTTCGTATGGTTGAGTGTAGGGGTACCTCGCCACTCATCATTGGCGCCGTTGCCAGGGACTAAGTGTTTTTACGCCAATTAGAACATTAGGAAATCTTTCACATCATTGTGAGCCTCAATGAACCTTTGGGTTAATTAGTTAATTAAGAACATATATAATGGTGAACAGCACACCATTAAAATGGCTTCTTCTCACAAAATTAACTCACCTAAGGATAACATAGAAGACAGTCAGCATCACACACATAACCTAGACCGGCCATGTCCTAAACAATCTAAGGTGACATATACTTATCCTGATGAGTATGTACCTGATTTTACTTTTATTCTCCATCAAGATGAACAACTGCAGTGGAGAGATTCGCAAGGTAACATTGTGTTACCCCTAGATCGATCAGTCCCTAACATGTTTTTCCATGCCTTAGCATAGATTGACATGCAAGAGCTATTTGAGGAATACGTTCTGGATAACTTTGACACAAGGGATTATCATCCCACAAATGCCCAACGTATTGGGGACGAAAGGCAGGAGAGCCAACATTCATTGTTGAAGGGCAATTTCCCCCATGTCCTTAGTGAAATAGGAGATGAGGAGCCCCTCATAACGGGTTTCTTAAAAAATGATGTTCCTCCTCCTCACAATAGTGAAGAGGTTAGGCATCAGGGCCTTCGATCAATTGTACATGCTACAGGCTCTGTTCCCTGTGAGCATCAACTATTCACGGCAGGAACAACCACTCACACTAAGGACGGACACTTAGATCGTTACAACGATCGGGGCCAAAGCAGCCGAAGAGAAGGTAAGAAACATCACCATGGTGATGGATCCCCTTCCTCTTCTCCTTCATCTCACCATTCACACTCTCCTTCCACATCTGGGCGCAACCATCGTGAGCATAACGGAGAGGGTAAAAGTAAGGAAGATGAAAGACCTCGATAGGAAGGTCGAGAGGAGTTAGGACAAGGGCAAGGACGTAGGGAGAGTAGGGAACCACCAC
>MNCI01009948.1:792848-884271 GCA_015680685.1 Gnetum montanum | reverse complement strand
GGAAGAATACAACCGCGATCCCTCCCTTCACAAGAAGGGAGTGAAATTCTGTGATGAGGAGGATGAGTCACCACTCGAAGAGTTGGTGAATCGAAAAACCTTACCGATCCAAAAGTTAACAACCGAGGTATCAGCTAAGGTAGACCAAATGTGGGATTCCTTAGACTCAAGAATAGAAACAGTCTTAAAAATCGTAGAAGAGTCTAAGGTAGAACAAGGTAGTGACAAAGGCAAAACCAAGCGGAGAAACTTAAGCCCTGCACATAACAAGGGTAAGAGAAAAATTCCTATCTCCGATGAGGCTGCAAATTCTGATTTAGATAATGATAGTGGATGTGAGGTTTGTTACTATGACCATCCTAAGGGATGTTGCCCAATTATCTCACATTTGCAGGAGTCTGGGATGTATGTGTTAAATCCATGACTTAATCAATGGCAAACACCCCGAAGGTTACCTTATCCACAAGGTAATCCAAGGCAATTCCACCAACCCTTAACATATTATCCAAGTGGAACGCCTCCACAGCCCATTGGACAACATTAGTAGTGGCAATACCCACAGTCATGGGGGATGCCACCGCCAACACAGCAGTACCCTTACTAATAGCCTGATCCTTACAATTATTATGTGTAGCAACCAATTTCTCCAGGTGACTCTATGGGTCACACTACCCCCCAATATCACTACCAAGCTTGGGAGTACTTCAGGAGGACTCCTTCTCCTCCGGGAGATATCTCACATTCAATCCATCCTCTAACTCCGCCCGCACCTCTTCCTCCTATAGTTCCCATACAACCTATTCCAACAATGCAAGGGGAATTACCTGCCCAACCGTAGCAACGTAACACCGCGAGAGCTGTAAATATTCAGCATGTAAATATCCAACCAGGTGTTAGTTCTGACGACAACTGTACAAAGAAGAGACCCTTTTTCAGAACTAGGAGCCCAGACAAACTCTCGCAATGACAAGCAGATGGATACATGTATAGGCCTTTAACCACTAACGCTTCGGAGAACCCTTCAGTCCAAAAGAGCGTAACGCATACGGTTATGTTAACACATACCGTAACTGACTGGATCAAGGTAGGCCACCTTCCCAGGAAACTAACTGACCCTGGGAGTCCCTTTATTTATTTGCAAATCGTTGGAAATACGCCACATCGAGCTCTTCTTGACTCAGGTTCCGAAGTCAACTTAATTTCGCAAAAGATGTATCATGCCTAGAACCTACCACAACTTAAGAAGAGTAACATACAACTAGAGCTGGCAGACCAGTCCATCACCATCCCCTTAGGATTGGCGGAGGATGTTATTACCACTGTGTGTGGTTGGTCCTACCTAGCTGACTTTCTAGTGATCAAAGTGAACAACAATGAAGGGGCCTTCCCAATTATAATGGGAAGGGCATGACTAAGTATAGTAGATGCATGCCTTAGGATCCGCGATCTTTCCTTGGAAATATCTAAGATAAACATATGTGGAAAGATCGAGAAGAGGATAGTTCCATGCATCACATACAGTGATTCATCGGGTGATGACATGGAGGAAATGTCTCCATGTAACAGGTGTGCCCAGGAAACTATGCAACAAAGATGCCTGTATGTAGCAACCACACAAGAAGTAGTAGACACCCTGTGGTTGACAGCTACTCGTAGGAGCAGAAAAATATGCATGGAACAAACTGAGAAAACTCATGCCAACAACCGTGGCATAGACACATTGGGACGTGAGCATTGCCAACTTCCACCACTCAACTTAAGATCATCAATTGGGAGAAGTTGGGCACTTCTTAGAAATTCCAATAGGCGCTCACTATTTTGGATCTCTCCCTTACAACTTAGTCATGGGGGAGATGGACACCTATGCTAACCATATGGGGCCCTCAGTTCCTTTTCAATTTTTGTTTTACACATTTTTGTTTTACAAATTTCTTTAACTTTTCTAATTTTTGTTTTACAACTTTCTTTAACCTTTTTCTATTTTTTGTTTTACAACATTGTTGTACCTTTTCTCTTATGTGTGTGTGTGTATCCACCCTGTAAGTTCATCACCCAATAAGTGTTCAGACCGATGGTATGAACTGTTTTCATATTGATTGCTAATTTTTGGTTTTTACCTTTAAGTTACAATGTTGATACTAAGGTATGTTCTTCTGTATGGCAGGCAATGAGATCACTTCATCCATCCATCCACCAATTTCTATGGTTTCTCTTGGCTTGGAAATGTACAGTTCCCTTCCAATAAGAACTTTAATGAACCAGTGACTGGGCATTTCTCAAACTAAGGAAGGACTCAAGGATTGCAAAGGGTGTGACTTCAAAGGAACTTGATGCTTTTGAGTTGGTCATTCTCTTGGGTGCTTGGATGTTCCTTCTTGAGTTTTCCTACCGTTCCGATGTTACCCATTCTTCGGAAGCTGAGATGATAAAAATAAGAAGTCTTTGCATGGTGTGGTCCCCACGCATAAAAACATAAAACACAAAAAAAAATAAAAATTTGTGCTACCAGCACTGGTTATGGAACCAAAGTGTTCCCTCTAACTAAGGCCCTTCTCGCTTCTCGTTCTCTTCTTTGTTTCGTCGGAATGGTGGTGGCTCTTCAAAGATGCATCCTCGTTATCCAAGTGGAAACCGAATGCATTGATGCGAAGTCACTGGAAGTGGTTGGTTTGAGCTGGAGTTGGAATAAGATTCGCCAAGTCATATTAACCATAAAACACACAAGGGGCTGTACACCGCCTTGTCCTTGGGATTCCATTTCATCCTCTTCTTTCCATCCTTCTCTCCATTGTTCACCTCATTTCCGGTTGTATCATTAGTGTATATATTTTGGTTGATGCATTGTTTTCTTTTTGGTAAATTCTTGCGGTTAAGACTTTAACTCTTGTTCCAAAAGACATTCCCAGAGCCTACGGACTCTTTGAATGTGGGTTTGTCAGGGCATTAACGGCATGAGCCTGCTTTGGGGAGGACCCACTTACATACCTATTTGGAACATTAGTTAACTTCTTTTCCTTAACATTTTGCAATTAATTTTATTTTCATTCATTTCCATCTTGACATCCATTTCATTGATGCCATAGTTGTCTCTTTTTACCTATCTGTCTTACTCCTTTTCTTTCTCCATTCTAATGCTACTGGAGATTCGCAATTAGTCATGGGGGTACGGGGCCTAATTTTTCAATTTTTCTCCTAAGCCACGAATTTTTTTCTTTTCTCTTCCTAACCCCTACACCTTCGGTAGTCATCATTTACATCTTCCCAGATCCATATCAGCCATACCACAACCTAGCCAATACATTTACACTGAAGTAAGGTATTATTTACTTAATAATTTAGTTACCCTTGCTAATATATGATTGTGTTGTGTGTGCAGATGGCAATCATACAACAACGAACCAGATCTAGAGGAAGCACTTGGAATGGAGCAGCGTTGAAGCAGCTATGCAAGGAGCAAAATTGATAATACGCTTACGGATGGACAACGGAAGGCGTAATCTAGGCATTGGCAGCAGTAAGACTCTTCTCTCTTCTTCTCTTCTATTCTCTCTCCTCTTTTCTCTCAACTGCCAAGTGTGGCCTGATGTCATTTTAATAAGGTGTTCACCCTTGTTGTCATGAATACCAGTCTTGTCAAGTCTTGTAATCATGAACCGTTCACATGTCATTCCATTAGTTCCATTCCCCTCAATAATCCCATACCTACCTGATATTATTGTAAAGAACTCAAGGACAAGTTTTCATTCAGTCATGGGGGTATGATGAGACGCGAATTGCACAGGTCGAGATATCGCGGTCCGCTGCCAAATCTATAAATAAGAGGCGGCACTCCCCTCATTTTGGATAATAGACATAAAGTAGCAAAGCTCTAGCGGATTGATCACCCAGAGATAGAATATTTCCCATGTGCCCGCAGTAGGAGTCCCCCAAGTGAACGGTTCTTTATTCGAGCAGCTTTGTACTTGAACGCAAGTTGTGTACGGCAATAAAGATGAGCTTTGTGGATAAACCTTGCAGTGCATGGATAGGTTTAATTAATGTTATTTATTGCTTTCCTAGTAACGCAGCATGAGTACGACTTGGTTACGAGCATTGACGAACGTGTACGGCTAGCCAAGGAATCGGCTACTCATCGCGAGTAGATTCTCTCACCCTTACCTCCTAGAACGTGGGACAAGTACGACTTGATTACGAGCATCTACGGATGTGTACGGCTAGTCAAGGAATCGGCTGCTTGTCACACTTAGGCTAGTTAGGTGCCTCAGTACGACCGCTTCGAGCACGTGCGTTACGTGTGGTAATCCCAGTAACGATTAGCGTTTGGTAGCCATAGTTGCATAGTTCAGGGTGTGTACGGCAAGTGGGAATGGATGCTGACACTAGGACTTAGTGCTGGAGTTAGAGTTAGTTTTAGTTTCTCAACCCTTCATCGTTTAGCATAGGAGATAAACTTGAAAATAGCAAAAAAATCATATACCTTAGACTTGCTTAACCATACACCGTGACACATACAAGCAAGCCTAGGAAGACAACGATTAATTAACCCCAAGTGTTCCTTGTGGCATTTAGGCATTTAGTCTATAGAGTTCGATTGGATCGCACGTGCTACGCTTGTTTCGTATGGTTGAGTGTAGGGGTGCCACGCCACTCATCAATATACTTAAAGCATTCACATTATTTTGTGATTGTTGGCTTGATAAATTTCTAATTGCACTACACCCTTGTCACAACCTAAAATTTTATATAGGTTTAAGGATTTAAAGCTATTATATACATTTCAATAAGTTATTTTAAATTCCTTGAATTGAATAATAGGATTAAATAATTGTTTTACAAAAGTGGATATACTCTATTTGTTATAGTTTTGTACCATTCACTTCTTACTATTTGATGAGTCATGATTTGCCTATCTTGACATTGGAGCCTTGACATCTGATGAATTGTTGTTTTCTGTTTGCTTTGACATCAGGTATGCAATGTTGAGGCCTATATGTGACATTGGGTACCCAACGTTAGGGTATGATGAATCATGATTCATCATGCTACGATATCGAACCCCCGATATCGGATCCACAATATCGAGTACGTGATATTGTAGCCCAAATAACGATATCAGGTACATGATATTGTGGTTCTTATGTGGGCCTATAAATACACATGTAGGCACACAAGAAGAGTTAGTTTTAGAAGTCAGTTTTGAAATAGTTAGTTTTTCAATTAGTAGATAGAAGTTAATTCATTTTTTAGTTCCTCTCAACCCTTTCTCCAAGTGCATGCTTGCAGTGTGATGATTGTAATTGTACGACATCCTTTATTCGAGTGTGGTGTACTTGGACTCGTACATGATCAGAAATAAAGATTGAGATTACTTCATCATTGCAGCATTCACTTAGTTTAATTACTTAATTTTAATTGTTATTAAACACGGAATGAGTATGACTTAATCACGAGCATCTACATGTGATTGCTTGGTATCCCAGTAGCGTACTCAGGGCATGTGCTTGGTAATCCTAGTGACAGTCATGCACGAGGCCTAAGATGTGTACGGATGATTAAGGGACGGATGCTCATTGCACTTAGGCTAGCTTAGACTCTCTCTTCCTATCTCCTCTTAGTATAGCACTCTCTCTCCCTTTTCCTCCAAGCTTAGCTAAGATTATTTTCCATCGCCTCTAGGAGTAGCATTAATTTAGGAACACATCATACACCTCACTATGGACTAAACCATACATGACAAAGAAAATACTAGTCTAGGTGGGAAGATAGCGAACTATGAACAACATGTAACGATCTAGATACCACAACTAGCCCGTTTGCAGAGTTTGACCGGATTGTGCGTGAAACGCTCGTATTCATATGGTTGAGTGTAGGGGTACCTCGCCACTCATCATTGGCGCCATTGTCAGGGACGGTGCTAGTTATTTAGATTAGTTACATCATCCAAGATCACTGTAACAAAGCCTTGATGATATATCTTTCAAAAAAATATAATAATAATAATAATAATAATAATTACAATTAAATCACACACAAAATTTACAATTATGTCTCTCTCACAAGACTCTGACAACACAACAACTAGTAAGGCAATTCATTGGAGAACCAACAAATTATATGATGATGAAGATAAAGTTTGGAGTACCCAATTTGATGTAGGGGTTTCCTATGAACATAAACAAAGACAACATCGTCCCAACTCATGAATGCATAACATACCTAGTGACGATGAACCCCTACTGGCCACTACAAGCTTAACACATATACAAGAGGCTGTTCAAATATCCTGTAGGCATTGTAAGGAAAGCCATCTACCCAGGCTTGACTTAAACAACTTTCCTAAGTTTTAGGAGGCTATGATTTAGATCTACAACAACATTTACAAGCCTTCTACAATGCCTATGTATGGAACAATATTGATAATGGATGGCAAAAACTTAAGCTATTTCCTATGACACTCATTGGCCACGCAAAAGTATGGTATAGGTTCTTAAAACCAAAATCAATTTGACGTTGGCCAACAATGGTAGAACTATTTAATGAAAGATATCAAACTTATGCAAGAGTGTCAACCTTGAGGAAAAAAATCCAAGAGTGGAAACAAGTGCAACATGAACCCTTGGACATGGCCTTAGAAAGATATTATGCACTGTTAAACAACTGCCCAGGCCATGGGTTCTCCGAGGAAAGGCTAATGTACCACATTATTGATGGACTCCATAATGAAACAAGGGAGATCCTCGGGATGTATGCCCGAGGTCAACTATACGAGCTACAAACCCATCAACTCCAAGAGCTTATTAAGTGAGTAGTAAAAGAAGAAGGAGAAATGGCTAAATGGGAAAATGCTAAAAAATCTCAACAGGCCCAAAAATCAACAAGGGTCCATAATTATGAAGAGGAGAAATCAACTCACCGCAAGAAGGTGGAACCATCTTTGCCAGTACTACAATCATTGGATGAAGTTGAGGCAAAGACCAATAGGATGATGAAATGGATACATGAAAAATGTGGAGAATATGCCAACATTATTGGAGATAGAGTTATGACAACCCAAGAAACAGGACAAAACACCTTTAGATGATTGGAAAGAAGAGTTGAAGAGAATAAGAACTTAACTACCAATCATACGTATCAATGTAACATTTGCCTATATGATCACCCCAAGGGCCAATGCCCAATCTTGTCACATTTGCATGAACATTGGGAAAGAATGTTACATCCAGAGTTAGTATAGAAATACTATGTTCGATCATAGTGGCAACAATCGCAGTCATGGGGGAGGCCACCACCAAACTAGTTACATCCTTCATACCATCCAAACTCAAGTGCTTATCAAGTTCAACATCCTGTTTCCCCAACTAGGTCAACATATTCTATCTCGCCACATTATTATTATTCTCCTCAATACTATCAACCTATATCCTCACCAACAAGACCACCACCTTGGGTACCTTACACTTCTCCTCAATTTCAGAATGCTCATCCTTCACCTCCTTTTGCATCGCCACTAATTGTACCAAAAGGATTTGCACCACAGTAGCAACCCACGAATATTACTTGTGCTTCTGCTGACAACAGCAATGGGAACTCTCCTCAACATTGAAGAAACCCCTTCTTTTAGCATGACTGTAAGAAGGGATAGCACAATTCTGAGCCCACTGCATCCTCCAACTCAGCACAAGTCCAACACTATGGTGCATCTTCCTCTTCGAACCCAACGCCTCATGTTACCTTATCAGGGCCAACACTCAATACTCCAACAACTATGTGGTCCAATGAATATAGCCACATGGGGAGACATGTTGATCCTTGCATACCATCTTACGATTGCAAGTACCATAGTGGATCAACTCCTTATAAATTAACCACATCTTATAACTTGCCCCACTATGTCAAATCTAATCAAGTGTGTGAACCCCAATGAGGAAAGTATGACTGGGTTCCAATATTTTCAACATGCAAGGATCCCAACCTTTCATTTATTAATCCTAGCTATGCTCAACCATTTAGTTATGGGGGGTATCCTCCATTCTAACAAGCGGGAATAATAAATATTTTTCTTGTTCTTTCATTTTATAATTTTTTGTTTTCCAATTTTTCATTTTTCAATTTATTTTTTTATCTTTTTACCTTTTTGTCTTTTTATCCTTTTACCTTTTTATGAGTAATCTCATCTAGGAATAAAACACTCATGTGACTTGTTGGTTAAGGTGTTGTTCTATGTTATTAAGTTTCAGGTGACTAATTACTTGGACAACGAGCCCATCACATCCACTCACCCATTTTATTAATAAGAGGTTCTACCTTGGGTACACTGATATTCATAATCATTAAAACTTAAATTAATTTTGTGCTCATTATGCTTAGAACAAAGAAGGATGGACCAAGAGGGAGTGGTTAGGGTGTGACATCAAGGGGACTTGTGGATTCTCTTTGGTAATAGTTGTAGGAGTTATCATGTAGCTTGGTTGTACTAAGATCCTTGTATATCTAATGAAAAATGGGAGTAAGAGTAATCAAAAGGCACTCAACTAGAAAAAATAATGCTATTCTAGGGGGTCCCACTGGAAAGACATGTACCCATGCCTGCAGGTAGGCAGTTTCTCTGGATTAAGCAATACTTCAAAAAAAATGAGTGCCACAAAGCAAAATCACTCCTCCCTTGAACGAAATGCCAAGTGATCATATGCCTTGCTAACATGATGCTCTCATGGCTATCTATCATAAGATGACATAATGCGATGTCATTGATCAGAGGAATGGACTTGGTCTTCATTTTGGAGTGACGGGCTAATGACCCACTAATCATGCCTTACATGCAAGATTCATTGTGCCTTGAGTCAATTACCTCATGTCCCAATCTATGCAACCCTTGCTATGATTCACCTCACCTCGCTATTCGTGTAATTGTGACTCATGACTTGGGTAGCATGGGATTCATATCTCATCGCGGTGCTATCTACGTGTGTGTGTTTTGTGAAATTAGTGTAGATTACATTTAACCCTTCTAGTGCCTATGGACATTTTAAGGGGTGGTTACGCAACAGCATTATAGGTTGGAACTTGCTTTGGGGAGGACCCACTTGCGTAACCCTTGTAATTTGCACTCATAACACATCTCCCACACATCATCTTATACCCTCCAAGTATTACCAACGTTCTTCTTTCCCTTATCATCCTTCCGGTTCAAACGTTCCTATGAGCCAACACATGTCCTTTTTCCTCATACTCTTCATGACTTTCATTATTAGATTTTACACCATTATACTTTTTGTGCCTTCAAGACTAGTTTATATTACCCTAGACCCTTTACATTGACCTAAAGTCCCCAGTTTATACCTTGGAGTTGCAAAATTTATAAATTTTTCTAAGTACCATATTCTCGAGAGGCTGCCATATCGGGTCCTATTAGGTACGCGATATCGTGTCCTTAAAATCTATATATATGGATGCCCCCCCAGGAATTTCAACATCATTTGCAACTATTCACATGGGGGAATTTGTCAAATTTTCTTCTACGACTTGCGGCTTGCACACCTCTCGATCTACCAGCCATAACTCACTTGCTAGCGCTTTGATTATCATTCCGTCTGAACCTACTTCAACCCAGAGTGTTTAGCTTAGTCATGGGGGAGGGGTACATGCTAAATTGTGCATAAATTTTTCAAAATTCATCATCACCCAAAGGACACTATCAAGGGTAATTAGTTATAAAAATAATAAACATGTGCCAAAAACAAATTCATCTCCTTATCTATACTGGGAAATTAAACTTTGAAGCCACCTAAGCAAAGTGGGCTAAATATTAAAACTTTTTGGGGATATTTCCATAAAAATTTCTAACTTTAAATCACACGAAATAAAAAACAAATTCATTAAGGCAAGGAGTAAGGTATAACTTAACTTTGGTAAGAAACCTTACTAATGATTAATCCTGTGTGATTGCAGATGGTCCCAAAGCGTGGACAATAAGAAGGTCCCTCTCAAGGTGCATCTAAGTGAACTAGGAGAGGAAGAGAACAAGTATCTATCGAACAACATATAGAGCAGGAGGCATAATCCTTCAATATCCATCAAGAGACTCCTGCTACTGTACAATTAGGATAGGCAGAAGGTGGAGTTGCTGCAATGCTTGAATAGGGACAACACCTCACGTTGTTCCCGGAGTGTGTTCAGGCCATCCATGAAAGGTCCACATTAGCTACAGTGATTATGAAATTGAACTTCAAACCCTTCATGGAATTTTCTCTTGAGGCTGTTAGGGACCAACTTAAAGGATCCCCATTATGGCCTATCCTCTACAAAAGTGGTGCCTGGTACTTAGGAGAAACATACCAATTTTGGCACAATAAAGAAGAAGGTACCACATTTGACATTGGTGGTGTATCTGTTGATTTTTTTGCCAAGGCCATTTCAAAAGTGTTAAACCTTCTGAATACGGGGTAGAAGTTTGCTCACCTGTCCACTTGCTTCGATGCAGATGCATGAAAGGTTTAGTTGGACAGGGCGTACGGTAAGGAAGATAAGATATATGGAGAATTGACGTTGGAAGAGAGACTCTACTTCAAGATTGGTACTTATCATATCTTCCCCACAAAAGGATTAAATAGGATTCAAAATATGTGGCAAGAGGAAGTGCGATATTGATGGGACAGGTTAATGTTAACTTGTCCCATCTATATCTCATGGAGATCTTAAGGTGATTTTAAGAACGTAAGATAGGGAAGTTTGTGTTGCCCTTCCCTTGTTTCATTAGGAAGCTGTGCAAGAATGGTGGAATTCTGGGGTACACCAATGACATCCCTAGAAGAGTCCAAAATGCTTCATTTGTTGAAATACTAAAGCCACTAGCTCTAAGAAAAAGTGCTAGTGAGACACTGGAGCTAGAGCCAGAGTAAGAGTAAGAACAAATGGTGGGGTCCACTGCAACTCAAACTATAGGGTCTAGCCAACTCCCAAGCTCAAGGCCTAGTCAACAACAAGAAGTAGGGCCCAACATAAGCCAACGAGACCAACCGCCACCATCACAGGATTATTGATCATTGATGAGCCATCTCAGGGCCATTGCTGAGATGGTCAGTTGGGGGAGTCGTGATGATGCTAATCTATTTTATGTCATAGATGATATTGTACATCCCACTGTCTCTATAGATCATGCATGGGGAGAGGTGTCCATTCAGATAGGAGGAGGGAAGATTGATTGGTCACAACAAGTTTTAGGGAATGCTGCATCCTTTCAGGTGCAACTCGAGATTGGTGAAGGGGACACAATGGTGGTCATGTAGCACCAGGATGTAGCAGGAGCTGCAGAAGTGATCACAAACCACATCAAAGAATCCTTTAATGTCCCTGTTGTGCCACCAGTAGACTTCATAGGAGCACGTGATGCTCAAACATTGGTTGGTCCCTTGATGACTCATGCGGAGCATGAGGATGTGCTTGATCGATTATTGCAAATAAGACAACTAATGATGTCCTTGTTTGACATCCCACAAGATGTCATAGTAGCACAATTAGACCTCATCTCTACCAAGGAAAAGCTGGTCATGGCAGAGATTAGGGTCGAACATGTAGAAGCAGAGTTAGCAAAACTCTAAGAGAGGCTCGTAACCCTGCAAACTGCATAGCGAGACCCCTCTTAACTCATTCCCATAGACTAGCTGGACACCTTTAGGATTGAGCAACTCAACAAATTATTGGCAGACAATAAAAGAGTTGTGAAGGAGAAAGAGAAGGCTAACTGGGATGCCTCCAAGGCACAAGCACAAACCTACACACACGCCAAGACACTCAGAGCCTTACAAAAGGAGAATAAATAGCTCGCTGCTAATAATCTTTGATTGACCATTGTGAAGAAATAGAAGAATGTTCTCAAAGAAAACTTTCAATAGCTATGAAAATAATTGATCAGGGTCAACCAAGACATGAATCGTTTGGCTAGAGGGAATCAAACCCTCTCAATGGAGGAGGTATGTGCAATTCGTTAGAAGATGACCATAAAAATAGGTGTGTGACAAAATAAAGCCAAGCAACAAGAAAAGTTAAAGGAGAATTTTAGAGACTAGGTGGGGATGTATAAGCAAATCATTAAGAAGGAGATCCATATGGCCAAGGCCCACATCAATGCTTTCAGTGCTCAACACACTGATTGGCGGGCCATATTGGACACATATGCATTTGCCCACCAGGCGGAACTTAAAAGTCGAGACCTACTGATCCAAGACCTCATAGAGTACATGGAATTGGAAAACCTACGGTATGCCAATCTAGCCATGTTAATAGTAGGGAATCTAAGGACAGAGCTCGAGGGGCAGGTAGCTACCACCTATGCCAAATATGAAGCAGGATTTGTAGAGCACAAGAAAACGTTGCAAAAGCTGGAAGTTGCAAATTTTGAACTAGAAGTCGTCAAAGCAAGCTACCAAGGATAAAAAGATGTTGCAATGGACTTGACTTGATGACTTACAAATTTTTAGGAGTATAGGGACAAAGCCAGAGCCTACGAAGAGCAACGATGGTTGTTTGTAGCCTAGTATGTCAAAGCAAATAAGGTGTTCCTAAACTATTGTGCCCAGGAAGGTGCCAACTCCATCAAACATTGGAGCATCAACATGAATGACACAGGATCCCTAAACGAAAGAGGAAAAGCTCTAGGCACTACTTCAACGTCATCAAATTTCAAAACTTGGAGCACAAGACAAGGGGAAGCAACCCATGGAGGAGCCACCACCACTTGGAACCACATGAGTTCCACAAAATTTTATAATTTTGTGATTTTGCAATTCTTGTGTTGTATCCCAATTTTTTTCTATTGAGTTCTCCACTGTGGCATGAATAAATTCCCTATCAGTCAATAATCCCATACCTATCCATTGTGTAATCAATAGGGCTCATTCTCATTTTGACTCAAGGACAAGTTTTCGTTCAGTCATGTGGGTATGATGAATCGTGATTCATCAGGCTACAATATCAAGCCCCTGATATTGGATCCACGATATCGAGTACGTGATATCATAACCCAAATAACAATATCAGGTACATGATATCGTGGTTCCTATGTGGGCCTATACATACACGTAGGCACATGGGAAGAGTCAATTTTAGAAGTTAGTTTTGAAATAGTTAGTTTTTTAGTCAGTAGATAGAAGTTAGTTCATTTTTTAGTTCCTGTCAACCCTTTCTCCCCGTGCATGCCTGTAGTGTGATCACTATAATTGTACAACATCCTTTATTCAAGTGTGGCATACTTGGACTCGCACATGACCAGAAATAAAGATTGAGATTACTTCATCATTGCAGCATTCACTTAGTTTAATTACTTAATTTTAGTTGTTATTAAACGTGGAATGAGTACAACTTAATCATGAGCATCTACGTGTGACTACTTGGGATCCCAATAGCGTACTCAGGCCATGCACTTGGTAATCCCATTGGTAGTTGTGCATGAGGCCTAAGATGTGTATGGATGATTAAGGGATGGATGCTCATTGTACTTAGGCTAGCTTAGACTCTCTCTCCCTATCTCCTCTTAGTATAGCACTCTCTCTTCCTTTTCCTCCAAGCTTAGCTAAGATTATTTTCCATCACCTCTAGGAGTAGCATTAGTTTAGGAACACATCATACACCTCACTTTGGACTAAACCATACGTGACAAAGAAAATACTAGTCTAGGTAGGAAGATAACGAACTACAATCAAAAAGTAACTATCTAGATACCACAACTAGCTTGTTTATGGAGTTTAACTAGATCGTGCATATAACGCTTGTATTCGTATGGTTGAGTGTAGGGGTACCTTGCCACTCATCAGGGTATATACTCTAGCCTATAAATACAAAACCTGTGCTCCTATTTTGAGTGAGTTTTCAAGTTAGTTTTCAGATTCTTTTCTTTTAAAGTTTATTATTCCCAATGTATGCCCGTAGTGTGGTGCTTGTAATTATACAAGACCTTTGTTTGAGTGTGATGTACTTGAACACATTACATGACTGGCAATAAAGATCAAAATTACTTCCATCATTGCAACATTCACTTAGATTACTTTTTTTGTTAATTATTTATTACTTTCTCTAGTTAAATATTTCCATTTATTACTATTTGTTGTTCTTATTATTAAGCAGAATGCGTATGCCTTAATCACGAGTGTTTAAGTGGAAGTACTTGGTAATCTAGAAGTGTATTGTTTGGCACAACCAATGATGTACACTTGGCAATCCTAGAAGTAGGCTCACAAAGTCCAAGATGTGTATAGACAATTAAGCACAGATACTCATTGTCCATAGGCTAGTTTAGATCTTGTTTTCCATCATTCATTAGTTTAATTAATTTATCTTATTATTGTTATTAGGAGTAGTGTAGAATTAGGAACAACATCATATGCATCACTTTGGACTAAACCATATGTGACAAAGCTACCACTAGTCCAAGTGGGAAGATAGCGAATTACAATCAGAGCATAACGATCTAGATGCCACAACTAGTCCTATCCACAGAATTTGACTGGATTGTGTGTGAACACTTGTGACTCATATGGTTGAGCATAGGGGTACCTCATTGCTCATCATTGCTATTTATGCTCAATTATACATCATTTATATATTTAATGGTTGAACATAGAAATCCATTTATCTCTTGAAGTTTTTCTTTTGTTAGCGATTTTATTACTATGAATATTTGTTCATTTTTATTTTATTTTGTATATTTCACACATAATTATTTAACACTCTATTCATAAAGCATTTTAAACCCTATCCTTACCCAAGTTATAACACTCGTGACTTTTCATTATCAAACTAAAATTCTAACTTTGTTTTTAATTAAAACTAAATATTAATTAGAATAGCATCCTTAAGAAAGTATTTTAAATTAATGTTGTACCCAAGATTTAATCTTACCAATATGTTTGGGACATTCAAAAGTGTTAGATTTGACCATTGGTTCGTTAAAATTGAAGCTATGGTATTCCTTTTATTCAAATTTTGGATTGCTAAAAAATGTCACATGAGTTATAGTTTTCAAACAAAAATATGTGATCCCTAACAAAAATAGAAACCATGTACACTTACATGTATCCTAAATACATGTCACTTATGATTCTCGTACCCTATAAATAGATCTTTACCTTTCTTTATGTTACATTTTCATTTATGAAAGATTTGAGGCTCTTGAGTTTGGAAGGAGAGAGAAGGTTATGGGAGTTTGGCAAAAGAAATGAAGAAAAGAAAATAAAGTTTTTAGTGCACTATAAAAATTCTATTAGAAGGCTTTTAAAACTTTTTTAGCACTAATGCTCCTCTATTTTGTTGAGAATTTTGGACACTTCATCTTTACTACATGGCTCTTTACTATTATTTTATTATTTTTAAGTCAAGTAACTACTAGATTTTTATTATTTTGGGTTTGTTTTGTAGAGAAACTATATCAAAATTATTTTCAATTTATTTTTTGAATTTTGATGAATTTTTTTAAATATGTAGAAAAATCCACAAAATTGTCTCTCGAATATTCTAAGATTACTTGTATTGGTTGTTGGATTTGGATGAAATTTTGAAAGAATTTATAAAATTTTAGTTATTTTGAAAAATCCTTTGGAAATGAAAACATGAAAGAAATTAAAATATGATAAAACATTATATTTAGAACCAAGTGTTTCTCAGTTAGTAGGGAAAACTACATATCTTTGAAATGCCCCCATTTGCATGCAATAGTAAGATGTTTTTTAGCAAGTCCTACCCCATAGGAACAAGGATTAGAATGGATTTTTAACCTTAAATGTAATTTTGTAAGTTTGATAAGTGGTGAGGTACCCATACACCCAACTATATGAATCACAAAGCATTCATGCACAATCCAGTTGAATTTCATGGACTTTATAGCGTCCAGTACACTAGTCTTCTAGGAAGTGAACCTTGCCCTAAGGTCATTCGTTGTCTTCTTGATTACACTTGTGAAGCATAATGGTATGGTTAAGAGTAATCAAGGCATATCATTTTTATCATTTTATGTTCTATGTTTTTGGGTGCTTGAAAAGAGAGACAGAGAGAGAGACAGAGAGAGAGAGAGAGAGAGAGAGAGAGAGAGAGATAGAGAGGGAGAGAGAATAATTTAATGACTAACCCAAGTTAACTAACTAATTTGTCTCTAACTAATCCTAACATAAGCATCTATTCCCCCTTTTTGTACATGTCCTAAACCCATGTATCCACTACTAGGTTACTAAGCATTATGCTACTGGGCGTACTAAGCAATAACGTTGCTGGGATAGCAAGTGAATACATGCTATGCTTGAAGTAGTCGTATTTATGTATTTTATCTATCTATCTTAAGTTGCTTAATTATTGGAGAACATTAAATAATTAACTAAAAGAATTAAATGCATAAATAATATCTAAACTATCTAGAATGTTGCAAGGTTTATCAAGAAACTCATCTTTATTGCCATATACATTGTCATGCTTAGGTACAACAATGCTGGAATAAAGGTCTATACACTCAATGACTCCTATTGCTAGCACTTGGGAGAAATATTCTAACTTTCAAATGTAAAAACTACAAGAGTTTGGCTACTACTATGAATCTAATGCTCATAAACATGGTTGGGAGCTTGTATTTATAGTTTTTGCTCTAAGGCTGCATCAGTGGGGCCCTGTAAATGTAGCAAATGCTATGTTGATGTAGCCTTGTCAACAGGGCAACACCATGTAAACATGACCTCATAAATGGAGGCCTATCAACAAGGCCATGTCAACAAGGCCCATCGAGATAGCTTATTGACTCTTCATCATACCCCCACGACTGAATGAAAACTCATCCTTGAGTTCTTTTATAAAATATGGAAGGTGTGGTATTATTTACTAACTTTTAACGAAACAAAAAAAAAAAAACTGACTTGATAAAACTAAGTGCCCAAGTGTATAGATCAACAAATTACAAAAATTGTGGTGTTCATGAGACAAAATTGAATACCATTTCATGACTCTACAAAAATTTTGATAACATATCCTTTGATGACATGAAGATGATGGTGAAGATCAGATAGTCTTAGGTGGTGGTGGCTTCTGAGGCTTTGAAGGACCTTTGCTAGCTTCGAGCCTATGTAGTGGTTGAGATGGCTGTGGCTATCCTGTTGCAATTGCAACCTCTAGTGGAAGGTGAAAGGCATCAAGCAATGCCTTCATCTTCTCCTCCTTACTCCAGGGATCATTCACGGTTGATGCAACTTTACCAATGTCAGCTAGAATTGGAACATCCCATAAATAGGGCATGATTGGGAACATCTTCTTTACATTAACAAACTAGGTAGTGAACTATTCATGTTCGATGTCGAATGCCCTTACTGCATTTTGCAGCTCTTGGCAGTCATTCATCCATCTAGCTAGGTTCTCGGTAGTTAATCTTTGATTTGTGAAATGTGCCTTGAGAACTTCGAGTTTAGCATTAGATATCATAAGCTTGTCCTTGGTGTCCTCGTGGTGGTTGAACTTAGCCTTATACAACAAGTATGAGTTGGCCACCTGCTACTCCAAATCAGACCATGGCCTTTCGGTAATCAACATGGCTAGATTTTTGTAATAAAGTTTGGCAAGTTCCATATACTCTATCATCTCCTCGATTTGCAACTCCTTTGTGTAGATTTTCACTTTGTTATAGGCATTTATCCCATCAATGATGGGTTTTCAAACTATCCTTCCTTACTAAAGTTGTTGGAGGCATCATTTACCTTTACCTTTGTTAATTGGATATGTTTTTCGTTTGTTTCCTTTTGTAGACCAACTTTCTCTCTGTAATGATCTTTAAATTTCTCAAATTTGAGAGCTTCAAATTTCCAAGAGACTACCTTAATTACAGTATTCTAGTGAAGGGTGTGCACCTCCTCCATGGAGAGATTCCTATTCTTTGTTGCCAATCTCCTTAGCTTTGTATTTGCTTTGGCCAGTTGCTCCTACTATTAATGGATGAAATCTATTAATTGTTACTTGTGTGTGTTAATGTTTTGTAAGCGATGGTTCTCTATGGTTAGTTGAACATTCTATTGGTGGGTCTAATCCAAGGCCATTTGAATCTTGTGTTGTGTGGCTTCTACCAAGGTTCTATAGCACATGACCATCTCCATTGCATTCTTAACCTCTTTGAGCCTAGACTAAAGCTGTTGCATAGCTTCATCTCTTGTGAGTGCTAGGTTGAGAGACATAGGATTGGCAATTTGGGCTTTAGTTTGGTAACCTTTGCAGTTAAGTGTTCATTTTTCTCTCTGGCTGTTTCAAGTTACCCCTCCAATATAATATTATTGTCCCTTGCTTCTAGCAGCTCTGACTGGGTTACAGTGATGTTTTTCGGAAGGTCAAAGACATCTGGAAGTGGTTGCTTGGTTCTCACTAGTCAGTCTAACAACTCTTCATGCTACACTACACTTATTTTTCCACTTATAGTTATCATGGATATTTGCACATCTTTGAGTCCAATGATGTCTAGTGTACATGTCGTAGGCACATTGAGCATTTCAGTAATCTTGTCAGTGATCACTTCTGCTGCTGTTTCCTACCCTTGGTGTTGCATCACCAAAACAATTGATCCTTCACACTTCTCCAAGTGCACCAAGAAGGTCACAACATTTCTAGAAATTTTTGGGAGTGGTTGTTGTTCTATGAGAGATATTATGACCTCTTTGATGCTTGGGTTTGACCTTATGGGCAACTGCATTCTTTGGGTAGAGAAAATGGATCTGCCCTCACCCATTAGACTGATTGTTTGGGCCACCTCATTAAGGTGACTCGTGGCTAGTCTATATATGGATGGGTCCCCACCACTCGTGCCTTCTCTTTGCTCTTGTTCACTCAAGAGCCAATTTGTATATTCACATAGTCATTTGGTGGTTGCAACTATGTTTGGCACTGTTGTTTAAGTGGTAGGTGGTGGAGGTCACTACTTCTCATCTTGAATTGTAGTTGTGGCATTTTATCCTTCATCGTTTTTGTCCAATTGGTAGTTAAAATAGTTCTGACATCATGGTTGGTGTAATGGACTATCCCTTTCCTTCGATAGAGTTTTTGATGAGGCATGGGAAAGGAAGTGCACTTTAAAGCACTTCTCCATATCTAGATAGATCAGCTATGGAAGGTTGATCAAAAATCTCCCACTCAGAGCAACACATGTTCGGGTAGAGAAGGTAATGATTTTGCTTAGCCTCATTGTGGGATTAAGGTGGAAGGCCACAATCTAGTAATAGATCCTCTCTACTAGTGTGAGGATGCCAAACTCCTTGTGGTTGACACCATAACATTGTTGCACCCATTCTTTATTGATGCTTGAATTTTCTTGCAATGGGATCTCAGTAAGGTTTGCCCTTGTTTCGGGCAACCCAAGCATTGTAGCAATGGTGTGCATCGATTAGGACATTGAGATGTCCTTGATCTTTACTGTTGCTCTAGGCTACCTATTATTCTAGAACAAAAACATTTCTCCCATGTACCACTCCCTAGTGGAAGTGATGATTGGCCACATGGGAGAGGCCTTCATTTGATCCTGCACTTCTCTTGGTGTGTGCTGCAAGAAAGGACCAAAGTTTAACTCTTGGAGCACCAATTTCTAGAACTCCCTTGATTTGATTTGATTTCGGGAGGGCTCTATTAAGGTCACCTCAAGGTTTGCTTGTTGTGCAGGTGCATCATCATAATGGAAGTGTTCTGTTGTTGCTATTGCTAGTTTTGGAATCTATATGATAGATTCCACTTTTACGTCCTCACTAAGAGGACCTGTGGCATGGGTTGTGAGTGATTCTTCTTGTTGGGGCTATTCTTGGCCTCTTCCCATTCTAGGCTATTTTTCCCTTAGTTGGGATGGTCCTACTTCCTGTGTGTGCTTTTCTTTTGGTGCCATTTGTAGTTACAACACATCCATGGATTAGTAGATGTAATGTGTAACTTTAAAGTTTTTGAATACCTTTTCTCATTAGTTAGTTACACTTTAGCTAAGGTTGGACCATGGTAGAATTATTATTTTATTAATTATTTATTATAATTATCACCAAAGCTTGTGGAAAGGTTTAACTCTTGTAATTAGTATTTAATAGTTGATTTGTCAGTTAAACCTTTGTGGGAGTTAGAAAAATTGCGAAATTATTTTTTGTTAAAAATGGTATATTTGTGGCCTCCACGATGAAGAGCTTACCTCTAGTAGTTGCAAGGTTGAAGAACAGAGTGATTTGGATAAACAATTTGTGAGTTATGGACTCTAGAAGGTTCTAGGCTTTGAAAAATTGAAAAACTCCTTTGGCATTTGAGAGAAAATGTAAAATTTTCTAAGTAGGGTTGTGCCTATTTATAATATTTTTCCACCACTTCAACAGGGCCTTGTATATGGGTCTACTCCATTGACAGGGCCCTGTATATCAGGTCCATTGGCCAAAATTTTCAAAGTTGAATATCTCCAGAAATATAATGAATTTTTCAATAAAATTGGGGTCCATGGAATTGAAGAAAAGCTAAGAATATGATAAAATCATTGAAGAGGAGCTTTGAAAGCTCAAAAATTGAAAAATTTGATGGAAGATGTATGTAATGAATAAAATATGTAAAGGAGCACATGACTTGATGTGGAAGATGGGTGTACAAAAGACTGTAGTTGAAAGAATGTCTAGGGATAGCGTACTTAACAAACTCGACCAAGGGACATGCATGTGGATCCTCCCCATAGTAGGAACATGCTCATTTTGCCCTTACATAACCTCAACCTAAGGGGTCCATAGGTCTCATAGGTGACTAATGGCCAATGAAAGTTAAGGATCAAAACCCAACAGATTCTACCTAAGAATTCAAATACGTCAAACCAAGACATGGAATCAGGAACATGGACACTAGCAGTGAGGTGAGTTATGGATAGCATAAATGGATGATGGAGAAGGTGAAATGGAATTTCCAACTAAGGTTGTAAGAAGTCCATTGTGAAGTTCATGTTTAAAATGATTGAAGAAGATCCATCCTTAGTCCAGACCAAAACCAACCTTGTTCAATGACTTCACATTGCCACTCTAAGACTAATCCATCCCCCTCCCTGAGACACAAGAGTGCTTCCACAAAACAACCACTATCCCATAAAGAGAGGAAAAGAGAAGTAGTAAGTGAGAGAAGGCCTTAGTTAGAGGGGACTTTTAGGCATGGGTGCATGTCTTTCTAGTCCCATAACTAGTGCTTGTAGCCCATTTATTTGTCTAAGGGGTGTGCTTTGAATTTCCATAATTTTTTCTTTTATTATTATTATTATATTATATTATATTATATTTTTTTCTTTTTAGAATGGGAACCACACCATGCAAAGACTTTATTTAACTTTGTATTTAGTGGTTGTAATGGAATAGTAAGAAGTCTATGAAAAACACTCAAGCACTCAAGTAAGTAGAAAAGTGTAAAGAGTATTGCGTCCCCTTGAGGTCACATCCTATTTAAACTTTTGAATCTTTCCCAATTCTAGAAACTACCAAGGTCACAAATTTATTAAAAGTTGATTTAATGAAAGGGACCTCAAACTTCTCAAACAAGGAAAACCATAGAGTTTGTGGATGGGAAAATGTCATGGACTCATTTCCTATTTCATGAAAAAGAAATCATGACTAAGCTATTGGTACAAAAATTCAAAAATAGAAACCATGAAATAGCAAACTAAACATTAAGTACAAACCACCATTAGTAGCAGTTACAACACCATTGTGTCCTGTTGACAATAGAGCACTTTTATTAGCAAAAATTTGAAAGCCACACTTAAACAAAGCAAAACAAAGTATAGAAGAAAGTGTAAAATATTCAATAAAGATTCAAATAGACTAACGATGGTGTAAAACAAAAAATGGTGCAAAATGGAAAAATTTTAAAAAATCAATAAGTTGTAAAATAAATGAATTACAAAATAAAAAATGTAAAAAAAAATAGAAAAATTGAGAAACCATATGGATGATTAGCACAGATGGCCATCTCCCCCATGACTGAGTTGGATGGTGGAGATCCAAAAAATTGAATGTGTTTGTCCATCCATTAAGGTAGTTGTTGCATTGGCTTGTCTTGGTTCTAGGAAAAGCTTCACTTGTTGGATGTTGACCAACTACTTTTTATTTGGACTTTGAGGTTTGTATATGGTCATGGTCCTAGAAGGAAAGGTTTTAGAAATTATATAAGGTCCTTCCCACAATGTTTGGAATTTGCTTTTTGAGGCACATGTGAGGGATTTCAAATAAATAACCTTATCTTCTAGTTGGAATTTCATTTTCTGTATTCTTTGGTCATGTCGTTGCTTGTTAAATTCCTTGTGCACTTCATTCAAAGATAGGACCATGAGTCAGTTTTCATCTAGCACGTTGAGGTTTATTAATCTTTCTTTTTATGCTAGGCTTAGGTCAAGATTCAGGTCACAGACTATTGAGAATGTATGGAGATCAAATTGAATTAGGAGTGTTGGAATTTTTCAGTACACTAGCTCATAGGAAGAGTAGCCAATAGGGAGTTTCCATGTTGAGAGGTAGGCTCATAGGGCATTATTGAGTTTTGTACTCCAATATCTCCTATATTTGCTTATGGTTCTTATTAGGATCTTTGTGATCTCTTGGTTAGTTATCTTTTCTTGACCATTGGCTTGGGGATGATAGGGTGCTATTAATTTATGTTCAACCCTCAAGCGTTGCAGTAGCTTTCTAAAAGTGGCACTTGTAAAATGAGTTCCATTGTAAACAATCAGTGCATGTGGCACCTCAAACCTATTTACAACATGTTGTTGTATAAATCTAGTAGTAGTGGATGATGTACAATCAATAACAACTACTACTTCTACCCATTTTGTGCAATAGTTAACTACTATGATGATATACGCTTTTCTGTTGGACATGGGTGTGACGGGATCCATGAAGTCAATGTTCCATATGTTAAAGGGCTCTAGTGGTTGAATCCACTATTGAGAACCTTTTATTCAAGTAGCCATCCCACCATCTCGTTGACAACATTCACAAAATCAAATAAATTGGTGAGAATCCTTGAATATTGTAGGCCAATAGTATCCTACCATCAGGATTTTTATGGCCATGTGTCTCCCTACATAGTGGCCTTTGCAAGGTCCTTCATGAGCATTCTGGAGAATGCACAGTTGATCTTCAATGAATTAGTCCATTAGTGCACACCTTGTAGAGGTGTCTATTAATTTCCATGAAGTATTTAGCTTGATAAAGAAATTATTGCTTCTTTCTGAAGTCAAGATCTTATGGCATCTCCTAAGTAAGAAGGTATGTGAGGATGCCATCATACCATTTTGTTTCTATGAGAACTTGGTCATTTATTACTCCTATAAAGAGTAGTTCTTCTAGAAACTAATCAGAGAGTAGGCACTCTTCCTTTTTGTTATCCTGTCTTAATCATGAGATGTGGTCAGTGATAACATTCTTAGTCCCTTTTCAATCTACCATCATTAGATCAAATTCCTGCAAGATCACGAGCCACTGTATGAGACAAGGGTTCACAATTAGCTTGTTTATTAGGAAGCAGATGGCACTATGGTTTGTGTGCACAAATACTTTATAGCCAAGCACGTAGTGACTGAACTTGTTAAGATCATACACCACTACCATTAGTTCTTCTTCAGTTGTGATGTAATTCAATTGTGTACCCACAATGCTTTGGCTCACATAGTGGATGTAATATGGACGCTTTTTATCATCTAACTACGTAAGCATAGCTCCCAAAGCATAATTAGGTGTGTTCATGATTATGTGAAATGGTTTGGACTAATTTAGTGTCCACAAAATTGGAGTTTCTATGAGTTTTTTCTTCAACTATTGGAATGCATGTTTACATTCCCTAGTCTAGATGAATGGAGCATCTTTCTTTGTTAGCTCCATCAATGACTTTGCAATCTTAGAGAAACTCTCTATGAATCATTGGTAGTATCCAGTATGTCCACGAAATGATTTGACATCTTTGACCATCTCTAGTTGATGTGAAATTACTTAGAAGACCCTTATCTTTTTTGGATCTACCTCAATCCCTTCTTGTGAAATTTGGTGCCCCAACATGATGTCTTCTTGGACAATGAGGTGAAGGTTTTGCTAGTTGAGCCATAGATTTATTTCCACACATCTTTCAATACTTGCTTAAGGTGGTCCAAGGCTTGCGCAAACATAGTTCCATAGGTGAAAAAGCCATCCATGAAGACTTCCACACCACTACCAATTTGTTGTTGGAAAATACTAAGGACTAGGCATTGAAATGTTGTAGGGGCATTGTAGAGACCGAATGACATCTTACAATATGCAAAAGTTCCCTAGGAATTCATGAATGTTGTCTTGGCTTGATCTTTTAGTGCAATTTGGATTTGGTTATAGCCACTATAACCATCCAAGAAGCTATAATAGCAATTCCCAAATATGGTTTCCAACACTTGATCCACAAATGATAATGAAAAATGATCTTTAAATGTTGCCATATTCAATAGCCTAAAGTTGATGCAGACCCACCACTTGCCACCTTTTTTGGAATAATTACAAGTGGGCTAACCCACTAATTATTGACAATGGGATAGATGAACCTTGCCTTGAGGAGTTGCTCTATTTCCTCCTTGACAATCTACTTCAATTTGGGGTTCAGCCACCTCGGTAGCTACCTTCATGGCTTTATGGCTAGGTTGATGTAAATGCAATGTTGGCATATCCTTGGATCAATTCTTGTTAGATCGGGATATGACCAAGCAAAGGTTGTTGGCCATTTGTTAACTAGCTTGAATAGTTTTTCTTTTTGTTCAAGAGCAAGTTTGACATTAATTATGATTAGTTTACCATTATTTAAAAATGCATATTCCATGTTGGGCAATAAATTTTTTAGCTCTAGGGGCTCTTTCTTGAAGTTATCAGGGATTTTCAACTCTCCCCATTAGGTATCATCATCTTCATCATTAGGGAGTTGGTGATGAACTTGCTCAAGTTCATCCATGCTTTCAACATAAGCACATGTTAGGCTCTTAGTTGGTTCCATGTATAATGTGGTACTATCTAAGTCAGCTATTAGCCATTGAGTACCCTCCTATTTTGTGATTACTATGTATAGACACCTTTGAATATCTGTTTCTTGTGCATATTGATTACATACTTTGATGTATGTACTTTTGATGGACCAAATCTTTTACATGCAATTGCACCTATTATCAGTGTATGATATGCATGGAATAGACTTCTTCTCTAACTTTCCAAATTCATTTTCTTTGAAGATTTCCAAGGAGAGGTCCCTTGTACCCATATGTGCATTGACCATGCTTAACCAACCTCTTCCCATAATAATGGGGAAGTCACCTTTGTAGTTTTTAACCCTAATAACTAGAAAATTGGTAGGATAGGACCACCCACTAATTGTGGTCACAATGTCCTCTACTAATCCTAGAGGAACAGTAATTGATTGGTCTACCAATTCTAAATGGATGTTGCTTTTCTTGAGAGGTGGTAGGTTCTAAGCCTTGTACATGTCATGAGAGATGAGATTGACACCGGAACCAGAATTAAGAAGAGCCTTACATGGATGATGTCCAATGATCTATTGGTAAATGAGAGGACTTCATGGGTTAGATCTTTTCATGGGAAGATTACTAGCCTCGATCCAATTGGAAATAACATGAGTTAACATCACAATATGAATGATGTAGAGGATGAGGATGTTGAAGATGTAGTATGACCAACCGCATTAGGTTGTGAGGGCTTGGAGGGATTGTTGGGTTGAGAAAAGGATCACTTCTTGGATCGATTATCCAAACCACTCAACTAGAGAGCTAATTGTAAATGTATTGCCGTTATAGCATTTCATTGCTATGGTTATGGAGGAATTTCTTCCTACATGGATAGAGCAAGAGGTAACTAGGTTGAGGGTGGAGGTATATGTGTAGATAGATGTGAAGGATGCTATGGGTATGGGTTCTCCCCTCGAGTAGATGGTGAATGTATTAAATGGTACTCTAGAGGGTAATAGTGATGCTGAATGAGGCATGGCTTATAGAACTTCTTGGAGAGATAGGCTGCTGAACATAGTACCCATATGGATCTAGTTACTTGTAAGGATATTGCTACCTTAGTGGTGGCATTCCCTATGATTATGGCTAGTGCCATAGTTGATATTGTTCATATAGTTGTGGTGGAGCTCCAATTGGGTAATAAGCTTATTGTTGCTGGTGGAACTACCTTGGATTGCCTTGATAATAAGGTAATCATCTAGGTGGCTACCTACATGCTAATCGAGGATTCAATACATACACCAGACTCTTGTAAGTGTGAAACCACAGGGAAACACCCCTTTGGATGTTCGTATTGATAGATGTCACAACTAGTATCATCTTTAGAGTCTATCTTCACAACTTCCTCTATTGCAACAACTTTGCCCTTTTCTTTCTGGTAGGCATGTTCAGCTTCTTTTTGCCTCTTGCGATTATGATCATTATTTTACTCTTTGGATTCTTCAACAATCTTCATAGTAGTTTGGAATTTTTTATCCAAAGAGTATAATAACTTATTAACCTTTTCTAAAATATCATAACGAGATTTTTAAATGAGCAAGGTTTTCCTATTTACCACTTCATTGAGTGGTGACACCTCCTCATCACAAAATTAGACCTCTTGTTTTCTGATGGTAGGGTCCTTGTTATACTCTTTTGCACTTTTCCTTTTTTGCAACTCATCTTCTTCTTTTGCTATCTACTCTATAAGCCTTTGGATTTGATAAGCTCTTAATTTGGATAGTCTCCCTTGGGCATAAACCCTAAGAGTTCTTCTAGTTTCTGCTCTAAGCCCACCTATGATGTGGTGGAGTTGTTCACTTTGAGAATAACCATGGCTAGGGCATTGATGTAAGAGTGAATAATATCTACCCATGGTAGCATCCAAGGGTTCACGTGTTCTTTGTTTCTAGCCTTGGATTTTCCTTCTTAGATTAGACACTCTGGAGTACATCTGGTATTTTTCATTAAATAGCTTTAACATGGTACTCCATTGATGAATGGATTCTAGTTCTAAGGACCAATACCAACTCTCAGCTTCCTTATTGGGCATCCTAGGGAAAAGCTTGAGTTTCTACTTGTCATTTTGAATGTTTTGTAAGGCACAAGCATCATGGAAAGCTTGTAGATGATTCTGTAGATCAGAATTGTATCCCCCCTCAAATTGTGGGATAATATTCATGTCTAAGCACTTGATCCTGCTATCTTTCACATGCCTAGTTGGGATCTTTACTACCTTTGCAATGTTGAGCATGTTTTGAGTCACCAATAAAGGTTCATTATCATGATTGTGTTGATGATGATTTTTGTCACCTTTGCATTCTTGATAGTCTTGATGGTCTCTATTGTCTTGTTGATCACCTTCATCATGATTATTTTGATGTTGGCTTTTATGAGAACTAGAAGATGAATAGGAATGTTTGGAATTGGATGAAGAGGATGAAGAGGAAGGTGGGCCACCACCACCACTGTGGTGTCCATAACCACCATTGTGGTGTCCACCACCACCTCTTTGTTCATTACGACCACCATCCTTAGATCCTTTACCATTGTGATGTTTACTTGAATATGTACCTTGACTATCCCATTTTTCCAAACCTAGTTTATGAATAGTGAATTGCAAGTTTAGGGTCACATCCTCATTACAAACAATAGGGGGTGGAGAATCTTCATGTTGAGAACCTTCAAAGGGAGGATCCTCATTGTCATCTTGATTTAGGAGGAACAAGGAATTAGTGGAATGTTTCCCCTTCATAAATGCATGGTGCTTCTCCTAGTGTTGATCTTTCTTGTGTTGTGTTTCAATGGAATGGTAGTCTCGAGTGTCATGATCGTTCATAATGTATTCCTTGTTAAGATCCAAGATGCCTAGCTTTTTAAGGATTTGAAACAACATCTTAGGCATAGAACGATTGGGGGGAAAGACTATGTTGCCCTCCATATCACGCCATCACAGTTGCTCATCTTGGTGTAGGATGAAGGTGAAGTTTGGTACATACTCATCTAGATGAGTATATACCACTTTTCACTCCTATGGGATCAACAGTTTGACATCCTCGTGCCTATGAGAAGAAGAGGATATTTTGCAATATGAAATAAAATGTTAGTATGCTTTTTTTTTTATAATCCTATGTATAGTGGAAATGATATGGATTTTGAGGTTTGTATAATGATATTAATGGTATCCAAGAAACCTAGATAGTGCACATTTCAACAAACAAAGTCCTTGGAGACAATGTCAAAGATGAGAAGCAAGGTACCCCTACATCCAACCATATGAATCACAAAGTGTTCATGTGTGATCCAGTCGAATTCCATGGACTTTACAGTTTCTAGTACACTAGTCTTCTAGGAGGTGAACCTTGTCCTAAGGTCATTCATTATCTTCCTAATTACACTTGTGAAGCATAACGGTATGGTTAAGAGTAATCGAGGCATATCATTTTTATCATTTTATGTTTTATGTTTTTGGGTGCTTGAAGGTAGAGAGAGAGAGAGAGAGAGAGAGAGAGAGAGAGAGAGAGAGAGAGAGAGAGAGAGTAATTTAATGAATAACCTAAATTAACTAACTAATTGGTCTCTAACTAATCCTAACATAAGCATCCATTCCCACTTTCTGTACATGTCCTAAACCCATGTATCCATTGTTAGGTTACCAGGAAATAATGCTGTTGGGATTACCAAGTGAATACATGTTACACTCAAAGTGGTCATACTTATGTATTTAATCTATTTAGCTTATCTTGCTTAATTAACTTAATTACTGGAGAACATTAAATAATTAAGTAAAAGCATTAAATGCATAAATAGATATCTAAACTAACTAGAATGCTGCAAGGTTTATTAAGAAGCTCATATTTATTTCCGTACATACTATCATGCTCAGGTATAACAATGCTCAAATAAAGATTTGTACACTCAATTACTCCTACTGTGGGCACTTGGAAGAAATATTCTAACTTTCAAATGTAAAAACTACAAGAGTTTGGCTACTACTATGAATCTGATGCCCATAAACATGGTTGGGAGCTTGTATTTATAGTTTTTTCTCTAGGGTTGCATCGATGGGGCCCCATCAATGTAGCAAATGCTATGTCGACGTAGCCTTGTCGATGGGGCAACACCACGTAAACAGGGCCTCGTCAATGGGGGTCCATCAATGAGGCCACATCAATGGGGGCCCATTTACATGGCTTATTGATGCTTCATCAAATTTTATGTGTAGTTGAGAATTTAGCTAAGACTATGACATTAAGTAATTAAGTTTAATAATGTACAATCAGGCATAGTTAATACATAGCCTTTGGAAATGAGAGTCATGATTTGTTGTCAAGGATATATTTTGAAAGGAGACCCATGGTTGACCATTAAGGATGTTGATAGTAAGGCTTTGGCTAAGACCTAGCTAGTAAGGACTCACTTTAGATCATGTAGGATAATCTAGTGTTAGTAGTGAGGTTATACCTAGACCTATCTATTTGTTAGTGGTGAGGTTATACTAAGAGTAATCGTTTGTAGATTCTTAGATTAAATATAAAATATATGGATTTTAAAACATTTGTGATATTTTTAAATTTTTTGATATTTTAAAGTATTGGATTAAACCCTCTACTTAACTAATATCCTTAAACCTTTAGCCTAAAACTTTATATTTTCCCTGCATAGGGAAGTAAAGTAACTCCTCTTGCATTTTAATATAGAAAGCTCATAACTTAAAGAAAAGCTAGAAATGGAAGCTAAGATAGAAGGTGGCTCATTTTATAGAAGATTGAAATTTTAGAAAATAAAATTCATTTTTGTATATTATTTATTACCATAAAATAAAAATTATGTATAAATTTTGGATATTTAAATTATGTACTTATTTTTATAACTAAATAACAAATTATTATAATTATGAAAAACTTATCTTTATCATCTTATCCAAGATTTTGCAAGGATAAGATTTGTTGTTGGTCACACTCTGGCACACACCATTTGACTAGTCCATCTATACAAATCTTGTATAGGTTGCCATTAATTTCCATGTATCTTTTTATCTTGTGAAGGAATTTCTCTCTTCTCTTTTTGCTCCATTCAACACGAAGTTCTTGTGTAGTCAAGTAAGTCATGCAGTTAGCCATCCATGACTTTCCCTTTGACTCTACAACCAACACTGTCTGAGTAAATAGGTTTTCATCAGGGAATTCATTAGATAATGGTTCTATATACTTTTGGGAATTCCATTTGAGCCTTGGTAAATGATCAGCAACAACATTTTTAGTGCCATTTTTATCAATCATTGTGAGGTTGAATTCTTGCAAAATTACGAGCCATCTGATCACTTTGGGACTAGCTGTGGGATTTTTCATGAGAAAATGGATTGCATTGTGATTGGTATGGACATAAATATAATACCTAAGTAGATAATGTCAAAACATTTCAAGTGCATACACCATAGCCATGAGCTCATTTTTTATTATGCTGTAGTTTAGTTGTGCTCCGGTAATGCTTTTGTTGACACAATGTCTATATTAGGGTCTTTTCTAATCATCTAACTATGTCAATACTACACTAACCACATAGTTGAAAGCATCTATCATAATATGAAAAGGCCTGGACCAATCCAGAGCTTAAAGGATTGGTGTCTCGATTAGTTTCTATTTTAGATTTTTGAATGTCTTTTCACAAGCCTCTTTCCATTTGTAGGATGCATCCTTCTTCATTAGTTCTACTAATGGTTTTACAATCTTGGAGAAATTCTCTATGAACCTTAAATATTATCCCATATGATCTAAGAATTATTAGATATATTTTACTATCTATGATCTTTGAGGGATGTTTTGAATGACTCTTATCTTTTTAGGATCCACTTCTATGCCCTTCTGAGAGATCTTATGTCCCAACACTATCCCATCCTAGACCATAACATGGCTTTTCTACCAATTGAACTTGAGATTTATTTCTACACATCACTTTAATACATGCTCTAAACAGTCTAGTGCTTATTTAAAATCTAGCCCATGTGTGGAAAAATTGTCCATAAACACTTCAATTCCATTTCCAATTTGCTTTTGGAACATACTAAGCTTAAGTCTCTAGAATGTAGTAGGTACATTGCAAAGACCAAATGGAATATGGTTTTAGGAAAACATTTCTCATGGATTGGTGAACGTTGTTTTCTCCTAGTTCTCATATGTAATGTAGATATAATTGTATCCAATGTATCCATCTAGAAAACTATAGTACTCGTGTTTTGCAATAGTGCAATGTAGCAGAGTTCAATAATCAAAAATTGATGCACATTCTTCACTTGTCCCCCTTCTTTGAAACTCTCACCAAAGGATTGACCCATTCACTATCCATAATGGAATAAATGAATCCTACCTTTAGTAACTTTTCCAGCTCTTACTTAACTCCTTCCTTTAGTTTGGAATTAAGCCTTCTTTGGGGTTGATGTTGTGGTTTGACCACTAGATCAATATATATCTAATGTTGATAAACTTGAATCAATACTTGTGATCTCATCATAAAATCATGCAAATGCTATTAGCCACTTGTTAACAACTTCTAATAACTTATTCTATTCTTCAATCATGTTGGTGTTTATTATCACCAGCTTCTTGTTTTTTAAGAAAGAATATTCTAATGCTACTAATAGGGCCTTTAATTCTAATGGTTTTGGCTCTATAGTATCTAGGATTTCTAACTATCCACAATTTGTTTCTTCTTCTCTACCTTCTTGTGAATAGGGGTGCCTCCTTTTTAAGTATTCTAGATTATCAGTTTCTTCTACATAAGCACTTATGATTTGATCAGTTGGTTCCATGCATTTGCCAGAATTTGTCTCTACATCTATAACCAACCACTGGTGCCTTCTTGTTGAATGGCCATTGCATATAGACATTTTTGCACACACATTTCCTCCATGCAATTTTTGCATGCTTTAGTATTTTTCTATTGAATTTCCCATATCATTACACATTTGCAATTGATATCACTATATGTGATACATGGAACTCTATGTCTTTGAATGATGCTAGCCTCATCTTCCTTGAAGATTTCCAAGGATAAATCTATAATACTAAGCTTAGCATCAATGTTTGTAAGCCAAGCCCTTTCCATTATGATTGGGAACTCTCCCTTATTTTTACCTACATGGATAACTAGAAAATCAACATGGCAAGACCAAACATTAATGGTAGTGACCACGCCATCTACTTGTCCTAGTGGAACTATGATCGACTGGTCCATAAGCTCTAATTGAATATTACTCTTCTTCAAGGGTGGTAGATTCTAGGCTTGATACATGTCTTGAGATATCAGGTTTACTCCTGATCTAGAATCAAGTAAAGCCTTGCATGGTTTATGCCCTACTACTTATAGGTACACCAAGGGACTTCTTGAATCTATTATCTTTTGGGGAAGTTCTTCTGCCTTAATCTTGCGAGTGATGGTTTGCATTAGCATGATAGTTAGGATATTTGCATTATCTCATGAAGGCTCTAGGAGGACTTGATGTGAATGTGGGAGAAGTAGATGTAATCCCCATCCTTCAAACATATTTTTAGACTCATATGAAAGAACACTTGTTTTCTTGATTATGGTTCATGTGTAATTACTTCCTCCCACATATTAGCCACCCTAGTTGCACTTTTTTGCTACAGCTGAGATGGTAATTCACCCTACATTACAAAAGATGGCACTCGTGGTAAAGGATTGCAATGTTGATTCGAGGAACTAGCTACTTGTGGATGCATGTATGAGTTTTCATTAGTCCTTGGTGGTGTTAGTCTATGGTATTTAGCTAGATAATATCATGGAGCTTTAACAACTTCATTTCTGGAGAGATTGAATGTTGGATGTAGTATCCATAAGGATCAGGCTGCCAATATGGAAATTGTTGACATGGTGGTGGCATGGCCTATGATTGGGTTTGTTGCCATTGATGATATTGTTCTTGTGGCGATGGGTAGGCTGCACTAGGATAGTACATGGGTTGGAAGGTTTGTCTATAGTTACCTTAAGGGTAAGTCAACTATTTGGGAATTTGTTTCTTAATAATGTTAGGGTTAAGTTCATATACCCCTATTTCTTGTAAATGTGCCATTACAAGACAACATCCCTTGGGATGTTCATATTGGCATACGACACATCCTTTCTCATATTTGGAGCTTGTTTTTGAACACTTCACCACTGAAGCCACTTTTCCTTTCCATTCAAAATATTTGTTCTTTTTCCTATCCTTACCTTTAACAAAGGCTTACTCAGTTTGTTCCTTCACAATCTTTAAGTTGTTGTAAACTTATCATCAACTAAATCCACATCTTCTGTACCTTAGTTGCTATGTTAGTGATAGATTTTTGAATGGGTAGAGTCTTTTACTAAATCACTTGATCTAAGGTCTCTTCTTCTTGTGGGTCATAAGCTCTTGCATCCCTTTTTTAGATGGATGGATCTTTGTTGTATTCTTCTGCTGATTCTCTTTTTCTTAATTCACCCTCTTCCTTGGCCAATTGATTGATTAATCTTTTTGTTTATTGGGAAAACATCTAGGATAATTAGCCTTGGGCATAAACCCTAAGGGTTTTCCTAGTCTTGTTTCAAAGCCCATAAAAAATGTGCCTTAGTTTCTCTTGTTGAGAAAATCCATGGCTTGGGCATGTGTAACAATGAATGGTATTGTCCATTACCACATCAAGCAATTCATGGGTTCCTGGCTTATATCCTTGGATCTATTTTCTTAGATTGGACATTCAAGAATAAGTTTAATATTTGTCACTAAAAAGCTCCAGCATGATAGTTCATCTCCTGATTGATTTCAGTTCAAGTGATATATACAAGCTTTTAGCTTCTTTCACAAGTGTCCTAGGAAACAACTTCAATTTCTACTAATTAATTTCTATGTTTTATAGCATGTAGGCATCATGGAATGCTTGAAGGTGATGTTGAGGATTAACATGATAACCACCCTTAAATTTGGGCATGTTATTCATGTTTGGCTACTTGATGTAGCTATTCCTGATGTGCTTGGTTGGTATATAGATAGCTTCTTGTATTTTAATCATATTGTAGGTTGCGAGCAGGCGTTCATAATCATGATTAGGTTTGTAAGCTCTATTGTAGTAGTACCTCCTTTGGTGCTCAGACCTTTCTTAATCATTTCTTCTATCCCTATGCCTTCTTGGTTCATGGTTCTCATCTTCTTCACCAGAGTATCTTGGATGATGATTATAGCGATCATAAGCTTTTCCTTTTTTTTCTGTCCTGGTCTCAGTACCTCTATATCCTTCTATCAGAGTCCACCAATGATTGTGAGGATGAAGATGAGGCTATAGGAGAATGATGTTAGCTTCTCCTCCCTTGATGACTATGGTATTCCTCCTTGTGGAATTCAAGAAAAAATCTTGGCCTTGAGTTCTGTGTATACTTGGATTTTGTTGCCTTCATTCTAGGTGTCTTTGTTAGGATGAAATCTAATTGAAATTTGATAGGTTCTTCAAGTTGTATGATAAGCATTTGAGAAGGATCCTCATGATTCTGTGAAGTTTTTCTACAATAAAGGCATCACCATCAAGTTCTTCTAGGACAACTGGAGAATTAACCTACTTCCACTTGTTATGTGCATGCTTAATTTTCATGATAGCATCTCTCTTCATTTGTGCTGTTGTAGGCTAGTAGGGTCTTGTCATGTGCTTACTCACATGGTACCCTTCTTGTACATGGTTTAGGTTCATCCCCCTCAAGGCAGTGTGAAGCATGATAAGTTTTAAACATTTTGAAGGTAGAACTATGTTGCCTTGTATGTCTTTCCATCTCATTTGCTCATATTGATGAAAGATGAAAGATGAAAGTCAAGTTTGGATAGTATGGATCAATGTGAGTGTATGTGATTCTGGTTTGCATGGGCATCTCCTAGTCTTCTTCATTACTAGTTCTGTTATTACCTCTTTGTAGCTCTTTGGCAAGTGGTGATTAGTCTTTAAGTGAAGCCATGTTGAAACTATGATGCTTGTTAACTGTGTGTGTGTGTGTTTAAATTTATTTAATGATTATAAGTTTTAATTTTAAATTCCTAATTCAACAAACTTTGTAAAATCAATTACTTAGCACACACTATCTATCCTTAGCAATGGTGCCAATGATGAGCAGTGGAGTAATCCAACATCCAACCATACAAGACATGAGTGTTCACGTGTGACTTGATCATAATTCTTAGATAGATAATGTTGGTATGCTAGTAGATAATTTAAGCTTGTGATCACTATCTTTCCACGTGGAGCTAGTGAAGTCTAAGTTTATGATTTAGCTCATTGTGAGGCATATCATCGTTGATGTTGTTAGGCCCATTTTACTCCTATCCATAAACATAATTAAGAATGAAATCTAATCCAATTCTAAGTAAATGTAAGTATGCTCTAGCCTAAGGTGATGAGTATTTGGTCTTGATTTTTTGTACACACCTTAGAATTCATGTAACTATTACTGGGCTACCAAGCATTATGCTATTAGGCGTACTAAGTAATAACACTATTGGGCTTACCAAACAACTACACTTAAGTGATCAAAATCACTTGTACTCATTCTGTGTACTAAGTATTAATACTACTAGGCTTACCAAACAACTACACTTAAGTGCTTAAAATTAGTTGTACTCATTTTGTTTCCTATTTACAAGTAAAAGTAAAAACATTAAACTAGGAAAACAGTAAACATTATGCTAAGTGAACAAAAAGTAAGCTAAGGAAATGCTACAATGATGTGAAGTAATCTTGGTCTTTATTTCCATCACAAACTATGTCCAAGTACAATTTTTTCAAACAAAGACTTTGTTCAATCATTAGACATCACACTGCATGCATTTACTTCTATTGCTAACACTACAAGATAAAATTGCAAGAGTTTCAGTAAGGTGTAAAATTAAAAGTTAGCAGATCATGCATCCAAGTGTTGTATTTTTGGGACCACAAACATCCTGAGACATTATATTAACAATGATGTATCAAAGGAACTAGCATCGAATCAACAACATTGTTGATACGGAGTCGTTGCTATGATGTCAAATTGACCAAAAATTTAACTTCATGAATAGCAAAGCTTTTAAACTTGGTAGATTATGACTATTCTCAAGAGATTTTTTAATATATTCTTCTTATAATTAAACTTAATAATACATGTTTCCATTTATATAATTTTTAAAATGGTAATAGAAAAATTTTAGTAAGAAAATTAGTTACAAAGATTTTTCTCTAGAGATTTTTATAATCAAAATTTAATGCAACTTTCTTATAAAATAAATAAGATAGAATTAAAAGCCATAAATCTTCATGAAATCATTAAAAATATATTTATAGGTTTGAAGGATAATCATGAGAAGGTAATTCAAATTTCTCAATTTAACAATTTCATGAATCATTGAATCTTCTTCTATAGCTTCAACTTTAGTGGATTTTAAAGGAGCTATAGAACAACTTTACTATACATTAGTAGTAGTTTACACTATAGAAGACTTAGAAGATGTGGTTGTAAGTATAGGCACATGGGGTTTAAATTTAATGGTGGTTACATAATCAAAAATAAATTAACATATGGATTAAGGAGAATATGAAATGCTTAAATTATTCTAAATTAAATATGAAAGGGATTTTCAATATAGTCACTAACCATGGAAACATATTTTAATGGATGTGCTAGTTGAACCTAATATAAATCTCTCCTTGTAGCATATAATCTTTTTTTCTCTTTAGCATCTTATGCTTAGATTTTCAATCAATGTTGAAGTTGCATTTAAGAACTTTCCATTTCTCTACAACATGGTCCCATTTAGCTTCAAGCTTCTTCTACATGCCAATAAACTTCAATATTTTATCATCCAATTTCTTTTCCTTTTGTTTTTCCAACCACAATCATAGAAAGTTAGTCATTGTAGGTGTAGCCTGACTTATTAATAGTAACATATTCTTGTCGATCCTTTTGGATTCTTTTATTAGCTTTATTATTCTTAATTTAAAGGCTTCAAAATCTATTATTCTTTTACTATCATTGAAATTACTAGCCTTCAACTAACAACCCTTCTTATTTAGGTTGTCCACCCATGCTAAAGTGATTATAGTTTACCAAGATCCTTCTCTTCCTTAATATTGCACAAACAACAAGAAATTATATGAGAGTAAGCATAGGTCATAGAATGTTGTACATTGTTGTAGGAAGAGCTAATAGTTGAAGTAACATTGTATTGCTACATATCTATCATTGCTCTCTTAACCAAGTTGATCTTTAAGAGATCATTATTGCATTCTATAATGTTCTTTCAATATAATGAATTATATACATACTTTTCTAGAATATCTATCTTACCCATGGTCATAAAAAACTTCATGAATGGCTTATACTTTAGAAATTTATTCTTCAGGGCATGATGGTATATGATCAAATTCTTAGTGAAGTTGGAAATAGTAAAGTTTGTAATGTTTAGTCATGTATTCTTAGGAATTGTAGTGTTTCTTCTATCTCATTTATTTCATTTTTGTCCATCATCTTGTGGTTTGCAATTGTGGTCTTCTACATATTATCCAAAGTATATTGATTTCTAGAGTCCATCACAATTTAATCAAGTTGAATTAAAGCTATGAGAGAATAAAAAGATAGGTAAGGATAATGTAGAAATAGAAAAAATGTAGAGCATTTGAATAATAGTATGACTTCATTTTCATTATGATCTATTTCTTCAAGAACCTAAACCAATTTATCTACTAAACCAAATGAACTTCAACATATAGAAGAGTCATTACACATCAACTAGTGTCTAATTTCTCATTTTCATTAATAATGCATGTAATAGAAAAATGGGAAAGAGATCATTTATCATTTTGTCTCTTTTGGCAAACTTGATAGTCTCCCTAGATATATACATCAAGTTCATATGGTTGATACCAACTATCTTGAATACATCATCCCTTGACATAATTTTGAGGTAAAATTTCAAGCACATGCTTAAAAGCTTTAAGAAATGATACGCATGGTTGTGTTAATATAAGGATCAACCCTTGCTATAGGAATAAAGGACTAGTCTCACTATCTTAAAATCAGGTTTTTGGACAATAGAGAATAGTAAATGGAAAAATATCTAACGTAAAATATCCTTAGGAAGGTCCTCTAAAAGTCTTTGGGCTGATCCAAAGTTATAGTTATGAAACAAAACCTTGAAATAAAGTGTCACATATCTTATAATTTCCTTCTCTTTAAGTATAATGTTCAAGGAATTGTACAGATTTAGAATGACCTCTTAACGGGATGTGAGATGGATGTGTTGAAGAATTGATAATAGAGGATAATTGTAATCTCTTAGGGATTAAGAGAAACCTTTTCTAGTTTTCACATCAAGGATTCTCTTCTTTAGCATCATGAATTAAATCATTTCAATATACTATTATGAGTATTTATAATACCCCATAACCTAGGATTATGCTAGAAAGGTATTCTGTAGAAAATAAATTGCAAGATCTTAAAAATTAAAAAGATGTCAAAAAAATTCATAGGAAAAATGCTAGACATTTCTAGAATAGGCACAAAGGAACATAAACATTTAAAGAATAAATAAATTTATAATTACAATGCCAAAAATCCCTTACATACAAAGCCTAACTTGTTTACTAAATAAAACAATTCATACTCCCTAATGTCGAAGGGAAAATTTGGTAATAGTTAAATATTACAAACATAATGGAATAAATTATACAATACGCCTAATAAATCTAGGTGCTAGGCTAATAACATTTTAAAATGTAATGAATTAACCAATTTCACATTAATATCAAAATAGCAACTTAAATAACCAAAAGTAAAATTTGACTTATATTAAAAATAGTAAAGTTCTTAAGTAAACCAGAATACATAAAATACATAAGTATGAAGAAAAAATACAACTTAGAAATTATATCAAACTTGCCAAATTAAACAAATGGCGGATGTAACAACTTATATTTTTGGATATTTAGGTTAGCATGTTTAACTTGTACTTTGTGGTTTACAATTTGGACGGTATGCTATTCCTTTAAGTGATTATTTTTAGTTAGTTTAGGCTTCCATATTTATTTTTTAGTTCATGTATATTAAGTTAATGCATTATTTAATTATATTTTTAGCTAGTATGCACTAATCTAGTAGATGATTTTTTTTAGCATTATCATGGAGTGTATGTTATAGGCATATGAGCCATGTGATGGCATGAATAGATTTTATGTGAGCATGTTATTATTTTTACTAATTAATATGTTTATGATATATGCTATTTTATTTTAAGTACTTTAAGTACAACTTGTAGCTTTTTAAAAAGTTATGTTAGTTATGAAAGACTTGGTGGAAGATTTCTTTAATTATAGTTTTATTTTAGTAATCAAAAAGTATTTCTATGTTTCATTTTTGTTAGTTTTTTACAAACCTCATACTCCATTCTCATGTAGCACTCTGACATCCATTTTTTGGGATGCAAAAGTAATGCAAGATTGAAGGCTTATGGGAGTAAGCACAACTTTTTTAGTTCATGTGTGTTGTTATGTAAGAGCATTTGGCTATGTTTTAATATGTTTTGAGGATTATGCTTCTATCTTCTTGGTTTGTTATCCTAGTAATTCTTTTGTTTATTTTGGTTGTTAGGTTTCTAGTTTATTGGTGGAGATTGAGTTTAACTGATTTTCTCTTAAATTCATATGTAATGATCATGAGGTTTGGGTCTTTTCTTGAATGATAGAATCATCTAACTTTTCATATTTAATTTGCTTGGTTCTTTTGGTCATATTTTTGTTGTTTTTTACTAATTTTGGAAAAAGATAATTATATGAGAATCTATCAAACCATCTATTTTGTGAGGAGCATTACAAGTTATATTTGTATCTATATGTCATTATACTCATCTTTTTATAGGTATAATTGGGGTTTGACCATTTTTCTAAACTTTGAGTAATTACTATTTTATGGATTTTTAACAATTTTACCTAGGGTTTGGATCCTTTATTAAAATGTCATTTTAAATGCCATATTTCTTCTAACTTGAATGTTTTTTTTATTTTTTCTAATTCATGAATAAGATATTCCTAGTGTCTCTTCTTGATTGTTGATTTTTTACTAAGCATTTCATGTTATTTTCTTGCTATTTTGGGCTTTGTGCTAAAACCATGAGTTAACCATAGGTTATGGTAAGACTATCAATATTAACCATGAGTCATGCTTAGGTCATGGTCTTCCACTATAGGTTATGGTAAGGTCATGATTAATCCTTTTTATCTTTAGTTGTAGTCCTAATCTCTATTTAGATTATGGTCCACTACTACATGTTGTAATGAACTCGTTCTTAAGTCTATTACATTACTTTGGCCATTTCAAGTTATTTTTAGGGATTTCTCGTTAACCATTATTTATGATCATGTCATGGCCTAACCATCACCGATTATGATCAAGTCATATTCAAGCTTTCTTATCATAGTTTTTATTGGTTATTTTTTTTAGTAAACCATGAGTTGTGATTAAGTCACTATCAAGTTGTGGTTATCTACCATGGGTGGTGGTAAGGTCATGCTCTCTCAATTGTTTTATTCCTAAGTATTTCTTACCATTAAGACTTAATTTAACATCCTTTGATATCTTTGGACCTTCTTTGAAACTATTTTATTCATCTTAGAGTTGGTTAATGGTTCTTATTAAAGCCTTTTAAGTCATTTAGACTTATTAGTTATTGGTTATATCCCTTGACCATTAATGTTTGAATTATACTTATTTGGATGCTCATATTCCTTTTATTTTGTAGGAGTGAATACCAAGTTGTGTGGTTGGTTCAATATGAACTCACTATAGATTTATGATATTTTGTCCTCACTAGGATGTATCAATATGGCTTTTTTTTTCTAGGTCCCACCTGAGGATCATTGAACTTAGAAGAAAAGGGGGGCAGGGGGTTGTGTCGTTTATGGTGGCGGGTGGGGGGATGAATAAGTTCCCTAAAAAAAAAATTAATAAGCCAAATCACACACCAAATTTTAACATGATTTCTTAACTTGGGTAGTCCAAACTAAGAAGGTAGTTTTCTAGGACAAATTTGGACTTTGTTGGTTTGAAAATGTGGTTTGAAGGGTACCACACCCTATACAAGTGCTAAGCTTTACTTTGGAGTGATTTGATGCAATGAATCCACTCAATCCTGCAAGGTCTTGACAAGCTTAGAATGTGGTTTCTAGGATCCCATAGCCTTTACAACTTGAGCTCTGCTTTGGAGTGTTGTGGTGCTACACCAACACTCAAGCCCATAGGATCTAGACTCGCTTAAGAAAGATGCCTTCTTGCAAGAAGTACATCAACTGCACATGACAATAAAAGAGAATAACAATCACAAGGAAAGAATGCAACTAAATTTGCCAATCCTTTTACTTTGAGGTACAACTCACTTTGACACTTACAATAGACAAAAGATAGTATAATGAGAAATAATAATAATAGAATGATGTATAAAATGATTACTTGATAATGAAAATTGATAATACACAATGCTTGCAAATTTTCCAATGGAATGAAGTCTTCTTTTAGTCAATATGTTTTTGAAATCACCTCAGACTTTGTGCAACAGCTATCTAATGATCACTGGAGATGTCTTCTTCGAGATTGAGATATATTTTTGCATCAAACCTTCATTTTGGAAAGATGCCTTTTCCATAGGAAAGACATCCTTGTGAAGATGTCTTTCTTACTAGAAACACATTGCTATTTTTTAGAGAAATCTTCTTTAGAGCAACCCTCAACTTGACCAAGGCATCTACTATTTCTTGGAGATGTCTTTGCTTAATAATAGATGTCTACTATTTTTGCAAGATGTCTTTACTAATTTTCCTTCTCTTTGACCAAGACATCTACTATTTCTTGGAGACATCTTTTTTCAATTCCCTTTACACTTTAAAATCTTCATTCCTTATTCATGCTCTTAAACTCTGGCATGCTTTCTTGAAATCTTGTAGATGTCTCAATTCATGTTCTAGCCCTACAAACACAATAACCAAACAAACATCCATGTAGTCCATTTTTCTTAATGTTTTGACATACATTTTCATGATGTCCAAAACTGAAGAAAATGGGTGAGATAAAAACCAATAAAAATATTAAGACATATAAATTCTTATGGTAGCCAGGGACTAGGATAAAGTGTTAAGGTTCAAGGTAGTTTGGTAGTACATGAAAAATAATGAAATGATGCAAAAGTAAAGATTAAAAGTATACCAAACAGAGATAACAAAGGAAGCACCATCAGTTTATAACTCATCCTCAACTATCCAATACAACAAAATGTCTATACAAATGATAGCATCATAATCAATCACATATGTGCAGGTCCAAAAATCAACATATGTGAGAACCAAAAACTTCTCCCCCCTTCTAGAAATCAATAAAAATAATAGAGAAAAAGATCACCTGAGGTTCCTAATCACTAACCTGAATTGCATTCTTAGATTCAAATCCCTCCACTACTCAACATGGATGAGAAGTCTCCTTCTCATCATTATCACTATTGGTGTTATGCTAGCTTAATTGCTACTCATCCTCATCAAAGGACTCAACCTATTAGATGAGAGATCAATAGGGATGAAGCTTCACTTAAAATATAGATGAAGTTGGAGGATCTAGTTGAATTGGTACTCATTGGGATGTGGTCCCAAAAATTCTCTTCATAGCTTGCTACTCAAATGAGCTGGGACCATCAGCTGATGTAGAAATTGAGTATACAAGAGGTACAAGATCATGATGCTTTGTCTACTACATGGAAACATGATGCTTCCCCTAGTCACAAACTAGGGGTTCCTTAGGCATTGAATTAGACTCCATCGCTGAGTCATGAGCATGTGAAGGATCAACTATTGTAGAATGCCTCAATGGGACAGGAACAACCTCGTCACTATCAGAAATAAGAGGAGTAGTAACTTCCTTGAACTCCTATCCATTGAAAGGAGGAGGAATACCAACTACATCCAAACTCTTACACAAGTAAGAGATGTTTCTCCCAAGCTTCTTGATGGCTCATGTAAAAGGCTTGAGAGGCTTCTTGAGTGAAGAACTAATCTGGGTACCAATGGATTTGGATTTGCTTAGCTAGGGAGAGGTTCTTAATGAAGATGTTTCCTTCTTCTTCTTTTGTGGTCTAGTTCTTGGTCCTACTTCAACTACATGAGAAAGGCTCCTCTTATTAGCATATTTACTGAGGCTCCTCTTGTCTTTGAGCAAAGGCATCTCTAGAATAGGCACACCCTTCTGATGTATCAATAAGTTGATGAGGTAGGGGTGTCAAAGGATTCTTTCCTTGAAAATTAGACTCAATATGTCCTAGTAGAGTGTATGAACTAGATCTAATGGCAATCCTATGAGAAGAAAATAAAGCACAAAAGCTTCAAATAGTAGTAGATAACTGTAACTTCTCCCTTTTACCATAATCTTCTACAACACAATAAGAGACAAGGTCAAAGCATCAGAAGTCATTATTCTTCTCTTAATATGACCTCTATTAAAGGATACATCTTTCCCAAATGAAACATTACAAAATTCTTCACATCCTATGGGCATTATATCATTTTTATAAATATCATGCATGGTATCAATGATCACCTAGTAGACATTTGCACTATAGATCCAAAGGATTGCATTCACAAATTTGAGAGAGACCTCAATGAGAAGACCCCCATCCATGGAAGTGAATGCTCCAACAATAGCATTTGAAACAATAATATTACAATAAAATTTATGAATCAACACTTTAGAAACTAGAAAATTCATTGTAATAAAGTTTTCCCAATTCAATACCTTGAAATAATCCATTAAAGTAGCTTGCCCATGTGTAGGAAAGGAGAGGGAGTGCTTAGTAATAATATTTATGGTTCAAGTTGCCTCAAACCTATGCTGTGCACTTGAATTTCAGAATTGGAATGTGTAAGTGGATGGTGCGCTACTAGAACTACCCTTGGATTTCTTCTTCAATGGTGCCCTAGATGTCCCAACCTTATTGTGGGCCATTTATGACAAAATTGCTACTAATGGTGGAGTGCTAGTCATCTCTATGATGTTAACTTGGGAGAATAAGATAAAAGAATAAGGATTTTGACCTTAATAGTGATGGTGAACAAGGACTTTGAATGAAAAATAAGATGCCTTTCATACACAGTAGACATCTTTGCCACGCTACAAGAAAAATAAGATAGATGTATTATTTCATGAGTAGATGTATTCATGTAGACTTCTTTCATTTGGAGTAGACATCTTTGCGAAGACATTTGATAGGACGCATTATTGCATGGGCTGTGATATCGCATACGCGATATCGCATCTTTCCCTACGATATCACGTACGCGATATTGCAGCCCATCGCCAGTTCTATAAATAAGAGGCGGCTCTCCCTTGTTTCATAGTTTTAGGGTTAGATAGTAACTAGACTTTGGTAGTTTTATCCCTCCAGAGTTAGAATATTTTCCAGTGTCTGCCCGCAGTGTGGTGATTGTAATTGTATGACATCCTTATTCAAGTGTGACGTACTTGGACACGCACATGACTGAAAATAAAGATTGAGATTACTTCATCATTGTAGCATTCACTTAGTTTAATTAATTAATTATTTAATTATTATTTACTATTATTTACTGCTTTCCTAGTTAGTCTTTCTCACCCTTATCTCATGTTAAACTGCGGAATGAGTACGACTTGATTACGAGCATTTAAGTGTGACTACTTGGTAACCAAGTAGCGTACCTAGGATCTACACTTAGTAATCCTAGTGGTAGTCATGCACGAAGTCCAAGATATGTATGGATAATCAAGGAATGGATGCTCATCGCACTTAGGCTAGATTAGATTCTCTTCCCCTTTCTCCCTTAGCTTAGTTAATATTATCTTCCATTGCCTTCAGGAGTAGCGTAGATTAGAAACCACATCATACACCTCACTCTAGACTAAACCATACATGACAAAGCTAATACTAGTCTAGGTGGGAAGATAGCGAACTGTGACCTAAGGCTAATTGTCTAGGTGCCACAACTAGTCTGACTGCAGAGTTTGACTGGATCGCGTGTGAAAATGCTCGTATTCGTATGGTTGAGTGTAGGGGTACCTCACCACTCATTATAGGCGCCATTGCTGGGGACGGTGCTAGTTATATAGATTATTTATATCATACAAGGTCACTGTATAGGACTTAACGATATATCTCTTAGAAAGAAGAAATAATTATAAAAAAAAAGTCACACAAAATTTCACACACAACTTTACAACCATGCCTCTCCTACAAGATCACGATAATGAGACACTTAGTGAGGAAGTTCATTGGAGAACCAATGAACTATATGATGATGAAGATTGGAGTATATAGCCTGAAGTGGGGGTTTCCTATAAACATGAACCAAAGCAACGTCATCCCAACACATGAAGACATAACTTACAAGATGACGATGAGCCCCTATTGGCCACTACAAGCCTAACACAAATACAAGAGGCTGTTTGAATCTCACGTAGGCATTGTAAAGAGAGCCATCTACCTAGGCTTGATTTAAAGAACTTTCCTAAATTTTTAGGAGGCTATGACTTAGATCCGCATCAACATTTACAAGCCTTCTATGATGACTACACATGTAACAACGTTGATAATGGGTGGCAAAAACTTAAGCTCTTTCCTATGACACTCATTGACCAAGCGAAAGTATGGTATAGATTGTTAAACCCAAATTCAATAGGATGTTCATAAACAATGGTAGAAGTCTTTAACGAAAAATATCAAGCCTATGCAGGAGTGTCAGCCTTGAGGAAACAAATCCAAGAGTGGAAACAAGCATAATATGAACCCTTGGACATGGCCTTAGAAAGATATTATGCACTATTAAACGACTGTCCAAGCCATGGGTTTTCCAAGGAAAGGCTAATGTATGATATCATTGATGGGCTATGTAATGAAACAAGAGAGACCTTAGGAATGTATGCCCAAGGTTGACTATATGAACTACGAACCCATCAAGTCCAAGAGCTTATTAAGTAGGTAGCAAAAGAAGAAGGAGAATTAGCTAGATGGGAGATTGTTGAAAAACATCAATGGGACCAAAATCCTAACTTAACAAAGGTCCATGATCATAAAAAGGAGAAATCAACCAGCCTCAAGGTGGGAACATCATCTTTGCCGATACAAAAATCATTAGAAGAAGTCAAGGCAAAGATCAATAAGATGTTGGAATTGATGTACCAAAAGTGTGGAGAATTTATCAACAACATTGGAGATAGAGTTTTGACAACCCAAGAAACAGGACACAACATTAGAAAATTAGAAAGAAGGGATAAGGAAAATAAGAGCTCAACTACTAATCATACGTATGAATGCAGCATATGCCTGTATGATCACCCTAAGGGCTAATGCCCAATATTGTTACATTTACAGGAACATTGGGGAAACACGTTACATTCGGAGTTCGTACAGAGATACTATGTTAGATCATAGTGGCAACAACCCAAATCGTGGGGGAGACCACCCTTAGACTAGAGACACCTTTCATATCATCCGAACCTAAATGCTTATCTTGTTCAACATCTCGTTTCTCCAATTGGGCCAACATACTCTATCTCACCATAATACCATTCTCCTCAATACTACCAACCCATGCCTTCAACACAACCACCACCTTGTGCACCTTATACTCCTCCTAACTTTCAACATTATCATCCTTTCCCTCCTTCCACATCGCCACCAACTACTCCTAAGATGTCTGCACCATCGTAACAACCCACAGACACTACTTGTGCCACTACTACTAACAGCAGTGTGAGGTCTCCTCAACATCCAAAGCGTCCCTTCTTTAAACATGGCTGTAAGAAGGGACAACACAATTTCGAGGCCACTACATCCTCCAACTTAGCACAAGTCCCACACTGTGGTGCACCCTCACCTTTGAACCCAACGCCTCATTTTACTTGATTAGGGCCACCAACTAACACTCCAATAGCCATACGACCCAATGAATGCAACCATAGGAGGCATCATTCCAATCCTTGCATACCATGTAACGATCCCAAATATCAGTGGGTCAACTTGTTATCTGGGAACTACATCGTATAAGTTGCCCCACTATGCTTCCTATAATCAAGTGTGTGAAACTCGATGGGGTAAGTACGGGCAAGTTCTAATGTTTCCAACATGCAAGGATCCCTGTCGTCAGTTATTAGTCCTTTCCATTCTCAACCGTTTAGCTATGAGGGATATCCCCCATTCTAGTAACAAGTAGGATTAATGACCATTTTTCAATTTCTTTAATTTTTCAATTTTTGTTTTCCAGTTTTTCATTTTTCAACTTTTTGTTTTATCTTTCTATCCTTTTATCTTTGTGTGTTTTTGTCTTTTTACATTTTTGTAAGTAATCTCATCTACGAATAAAACACTCATGTGGATCGTGATTGAGGTGTGTTCTATGTTATTAAGTCATGAGTGATCAATTATGTGGACAGTGAGCCCATTACACCCACTCATCCACCCTACAAATAAGAGGTTTTTTTCAAGGGTACAGTGATATTCTTGACATTCTTAAAATTAATTTTATGTTCATTGTATCCAGAATGAAGAAGGATGGACCAAGAGGGAATGGTTAGGGTGTGACATCAAGGGGACTTGTGGATTCTCTTTGGTGACATCTATGGAAGTTGTCATGCAATGTGGTTGTACTAAGATCCTTGTAGATCTAATGAAAAATGGGAGTAAGAGTAATCAAATGGGCACGTGAAAATCAAATGCTATTCTAGGGGGTCCCACTGGAAAGACATGCACCCATGCCTGAAGATTGGTGGCTTCTTTGGTTTCAGTAAAGTGAAAAAAAAAGAAAGAGAGAAAAGCACTAGAAAAGAAAAGAAAAGTTCCACAAAAAAAAAATCACTCCTCCCTTGAACAAAACGCCAAGTGATCGTATGCCTTATTGTTATGGTACTCTTATATTTTCTCATCATGGGATGAAATAATGCAATGTCACTGATTAGAGGAATGGACTTGGTCCTGATCTTGGAACGACGGGTTAATGACACGTTAATCATGCACGTAGGATTCATTGTGCCCTAGGTTGGTTACGTCATGTCCCAATCTCTACGATCCCTTCTATAGTTCATCTCATCTCATTGTTCATGTAATTGTTGCTCGTGTCCCGTGTAGCATAGAAGTTTCATCTCATTTCGGTGATATTTACATATGTGTGTTTTGTGGAGTTAGTGTGGATTGCATTTAACCCTTCTAGTGCCCACGGACACTTTAAGTGTGGTTACACAAGGGCATTATAGGTTGAAACCTGCTTTGGGGAGGACCCACTTGTGTAATTTTTTGTAGTCTTCACTTATGATATAACTCACACATACCATTTTCCACCTACAACTTATTTTTCATAACATTCTTTCCTTACTATTACCCCTCTGAATTTCAACGTTCCCATGTACCATTACATACCCTTTTTCCTAACCACCCATGATTTTATTGAAAAATCCATACCATCATCATTAATTGTACCTTTGGAATTCATGGAATTACCCTAGACCTCCTTCATAATAGCCAATGTCCTTAATTTACAACCTTAATTTCAAAATAACTCTTAAAAAATTTGGTATTTTTGTGGTGTCTCATGTCACTAGGGATGTGATATCGTGTACATGATATCGCATCGGACATGATATCAGGTACACAATGTACTGTACACGATATCGCGTCCCCGCTACCTATAAATAGAACACCCCCCGCAACACTTAGCATCATTTTTCCATTCACACAGGGGGAGTTTTTGAAATTTTTCTCTATGACTTGAGATTGAGCGACTCTTTCTTTTCTCACTCTATCTTGCTTGCTGGTACTCTAATTTTAATTCCATTTGAACTTGCTTGAACTTGGAGTGTTCAGCATAGTCGTGGGGAAGGGACACTTGCTGAAAAGTGCCTAACCTTTTTGAAATTTCTGATTACCCAAAGGACATCATTTAGGGTAATTAACTCTAACACTTAGAATAATTGTGCCTAAAAATCATTTAACCCCTAGGTATACCAGGAAACTAAAATGGGAAACCACCTAAGTCACAGGACTCATTATTATAAGTTTTTGGGCAATATCACACGTGATAACATAAGATCACTACTTAAGGCAATTAGTAAGGTATAACTCAAATTCAAAGACAACCTTACCAACGCTTGACCCATGTGATTGCAGATGGTCCCAAAACATGGACAACAGGAAGGTCCTACCCAAGGTGAAAGCAAATGAGCTCAGAGAGATGGAAGATAAAGAATTATTGGACAACATGCAGAACAGGAGGAGCAATCATTTAGCATTCATCAAGATGAACCTCCTACCGAATGGTCCAAGCAGGTAGAAGGAGGAGCTGCTGTAGCACCTGAACTAGGACAACAACTCACGTTGCCCCAAGATTGCATTTAGGCCATCCATGAGAAGTCCACATTCATTGCGGTGATTGTGGAATTGAACTTTGAATCATTCGCAGAGTTTTCTCTTGAGGTCATTAGGGATCACCTCAAAGGGTCTCCCTTATGGCCTATCCTCTCTGAAAGCAGTGCCTGGTACCTAGGAGAGATGTACCAATTTTGGAATAATAAGGAGCAAGGCACCACTGTTAACATTTGTGGTGTGACGGTTGCCTTCTCTGCGTAGGCCATTTTAGAAGTGTTAAACCTTCCGAATATAGGTCCCAAGGTTGCTCGGTTATCCACCCGTTTGGACCCCGATGTGCAAAAGGATTGGTTGGAGAAGGCTTATTGCAAAGATAAAGCATCTGGTGAGTTGACAATGGAAGAGAGGGTTTATTTCAAAATTGAAACATATCACCTCTTCCCCACAAAGGGCCTAAAAAGAATATCGATGTATACAGCTAGAGGATGTGCAATGTTGATGGGAAAGGTTAATGCTAACCTACACCATCTATATTTAATGGAGATCTTGAGGCAGTTCAAAGAATAGAAACAGGGAAGATCACATTGCCTTTCCCTTGTCTTATCTGAAAGCTTTGCCAATGTGCTGGTATCCAAGGGTACACTAATGACATTCTCCGAAAAGCTCAAATTGCTTCCTATGTTGAATTGCTAAAGGTGCCAGCTCTAAGGAAAAGCACTGGCGAAGGGCTAGGACCAGAACAAGAAGAAGAACATATGGCTGGACCCAGTCAACCTCCAGCCATGGATCCCAGCCAACAATAGGAAGCAAGGCCTAGCATAGGCTAGGATCAGCCACCACCGTTGCAAGACTACAGACCATCGATGAGCCATCTTAGGGCCATTGCTGAAATGGTCAGTTGGGGAAGTTGTGATGATGCAAACCTCTTCCTTGTCATCGATGATGTCATTCAGCCTATGGTTTCATTGGATTGCACAAGGGTGGAAGTATCCATTCAAACAGGAGGAGGGGAAAGTAGATGGTCACAACAGGTCTCAGGAAATGAGGCATCGTTTCAGGTGTAATTAGAGACTAGTGAAGGGGCCACTGTAGTGGTCATGTAACACCAGAATGCTGTAGGAGCTATAGAAGTGGTCATAGACCAGATCAAAGAATCCTTCAATGTGCTTGTTGTGCCACCAATAGATCTCTCAGGAGCACGGGATGCTCAAACTTTGGTCGGAACCTTGATGACTCCTGCGGAACATGAGGATGCACTTGATCAATTGCTTCAAATGGGCAAGTAATGACGTCCATGTTTGACATCCCTCAGGATGTTACAGTAATTCAGTTAGACCTCATTTCTACAAAGGGGAAGTTGGTCTTATCAGAAGTGAGGGCCAAGCATGCTAAAGTTGAAGTTCAGAAACTACAAGAGCAGCTCATGGCCTTACAAGCAGCATAGCGGGACCCACTGCAATTTGTTCTCGTAGACCAACTAGAAAATTTTAGAATGGAGCAACTAACCAAATTGATCACAAAGAATAAAAGGGTGGTGGATGAAAAAGAGAAGGCTATTTGGGATGCCTCTGTAGCATAGGTGCAAACTCATGCGCATCTTAAGGCACTCAAGGCCTTACAAGAAGAAAACAAGTAGTTGGTTGCTGACAATCTTCGATTGACCATTGTAGAGAAGCAAAAGAACATTCTTGATGAACAATTTCATCAATTACAAGAATAATTCATCCAGGTCAACTGAGACATAAGTCGTATAGCTAGAGAAAATTGAACCCTCTTGATGGAGTAGGTACGCGCTATTCGTCAAAAGTCAGCGATTGAAATAAGCATGTGGCAGAACGAGGCTAAATGACATGTGAAGCTAAAGGAGCATTTCCATGATTAGGTGGGGATGTATAAAAAAATCCTAGAGAAGGAGATCCATATGGCCAAGGCCCAAATCAACACTATCAGTGCTCAACATATTGATTGGTGGGCCATAGTGGATACATATGCCTTCGTCCATCAAGCGGAAGTTAAGAATCGAGACTTGCAGATTCAGGACTTGATAGAGTACATGGAGTTGACAAACCTCAGATATGCCAACCCTGTCATGTTAATAGTAGGGAGCCCGAGAATAGAGCTCAAGCAGTAGGTAGCTTCCACCCACATCAAATTCGAAGAAGAATTTGCAGAACACAAGAAGTTGTTGGAGAAATTGGAGGTTGCAAATTCCGAACTTGAGGTGGTAAAAGCTAGCTACCAGGGGTAGAAAGATGTCGCAACTGACTTGGCTCGATGGCTAACAGACCTTTACAAATACAAGGATAAAGCTAGAGTGTATGAGGAGGAACGACAGGTGTTCGCGGCTTGGTATGTCAAGGCCAACCAAATGTTTTTGCAACTACCCTATCCGTGGGAAGTGCCAACTCTGTCAAACATTGGAACATTAACATGGATGTCACAAGACTCGTAGGCTGAAGAGGAGAAGCTCCAAGCCATACTTCAATGCTAGCAAGCCTCAAAGCCTAGAGCACGAGATAAAGGAAAAGCGTCGATGGAGGAGCCACCACCACCAGGAACTACATGAGTTCCAAATTTTTGTAGTGTAGCATATTCTGTGTGTTATGTCTTTATTTTGTTTTCTTCCTAGATTGTGACATCATTTCATTCTCCATCTAATAATCCCATACCTATCCACTGTGTAATCACTGTAACTCAAGGAAGAGTTTTTATTCAATTGTGGGGGTATGATAGGATGCGTTATCGCATGGGCCACGATATCGCATACGCAATATCGCATCTTTCCCTACGATATCATGTACACGATATTGTAGCCCACTGCTAGTTCTATAAATAAGAGGTAGCTCTCCATTTTTTCATAGTTTTAGGGTTAGATAGTAGCTAGACTTTGGCAGTTTTGTCCCTCCAGAGTTAGAATATTTTCCAGTGTCTGCCTGCAGTGTGGTGATTGTAATTGTACGACATCCTTATTCAAGTGTGACGTACATGGACACGCACATGACTAGAAATAAAGATCAAGATTAGTTCATCATTGCAGAATTCACTTAGTTTATTTATTTAATTGTCATTTACTATTATTTACTGCTTTCCTAGTTAGTCTTTCTCACCCTTATCTTATGTTAAACTGCAAAATGAGTACAACATGATTACGAGCATTCAAGTGTGACTACTTGGTAACCCAGTAGTGTACCTAGGATCTATGCTTGGTAATTCCAGTGGTAGTTGTGCACGAAGTCCAAGATGTGTATAGATAATCAAGGAACGAATGCTCATCGCACTTAGGTTAGATTAGGTTCTCTTACTCTTTCTCCCTTAGCTTAGTTAATATTATCTTCCATTGTCTTCAGGAGTAGCATAGATTAGAAACCACATCATACACCTCACTTTGGACTAAACCATATGTGACAAAGCTAATACTAGTCCAAGTGGGAAGACAGCGAACTGCGACCTAAGGCTAACTGTCTAGGTGCCACAACTAGTCCGTCTACGGAGTTCGACAGGATCGCGCGTGAAAACACTCATATTCATATGGTTGAGTGTAGGGGTACCTCGTCACTCATCAACATCTTTAGATAGATGTCTTTACAAAGAGAGGTTCAATAGAATGGGGTTTGGAAAAAACTGCCAAGGACTATAGTCTTAATAGATGCTTAAAAAAATTACCTTTACTTACCTCAGATTCTATTACAAATTGAAAGTATTTAGAGAGCTAGAGAAGAAATTTCATCTTTTGAGGATTGTACTCTCAACCAAACTTTTTCAAAATCTAAGGCTTGGCTTCCTCTCACAAATTTGTTAGTAAGAGTTTTCTTGTTTCCTTGTTCTTGCCTTTTAACCCTCTATTCTTTTATGGCTCTATTCTTTTGAGTTGATATCCAATCTCTTCTATCATCCTGCAAAAAGTCCTTTCTTAGTGAACCTTGATAAGACCAAGGAATCCTATGATATTATGAATTATTCATATGATAATACTTAAGATTGTAGTCCCATTGTTTATGCCCTAATTTATGACAATAGTAGCACCTAATACTCCTATGGTAGTATGAATGATTAGGATGATCAAACCTTTTCAGACCATTTTGATGGATAGGAGCTTCCTCTGATTTTGATGTAGTAGCATTTTTGTTCAGAGGATCATTTGATTGTGATGGGTTTATTGAAGGTGGTTGCTCTTGCATACAACATCCCAAATCACTCTTATCATGTGGACTTCTTCCTTATCCCACTACCATCTAAAGGGAGTCCTTTCCCTTCACCAACCTTTCATTTACTAATTTGACATCTGTAATTTCTACTTTGGCCTATTCATAAGACACGGTTAACTTTTCATTCTTATTTCTTAGGTCTAAGAGTTTCCTAGTAAGATCATAAATAATTAAATTCTACAAGGAGATTTTTTCATCTTTACTTTTGACTTGTTTATTTAACTTATTATAAATATTTTTAAAAAATAAAAGCTCATTGCATAATAGATCAAATCTCTCTTTATCATTATGATCATCATATGATGAATCAATGTCATCATTAGCAAGGGTCATGTAGATGAGATGAGAATTTTTCACATCATCCTCCACCTCTTCCTCACTCTTCTCCCCATCATCCCAACTTGTATAGAAGTTGGTCTTCTTTTCCTCATCATTAGGTTTGCTCTTATGTGCAACTTGCTATTGCTAGGACGTTCAAAGGTCATATGACCTCTTTCACCACAAACCCAACATTCTATAAAAGAGAAATCAAAGTTAGAACTTAAAAGTTTTTACCTCTTTCTTTACATTTGAATAGATTGGATCTTTGCTAATTTGAATCCTTCTTACTATAAATTGTTGTAGCTTTCTTGAGAGAAAGGTAATCTCATCTTCACTACTCTCATCATGCTCATTAAACTCTTTCTCCTTGGAGATAGCCTTTAGAGTGATGGGCTCTTCTTGGATAGCTCCTTTGCTTATTAGATTTAGTTCATAAGCAATGAGAGCACTTGGAAGTTGTTCAAATTTCAAAGTTGAAAAATATCTGATTTTCTCCATGGCCATGACCTTTGGCCTAAACTTTAGCTAAAGTGTTTTGATTATTTTAATGATGACATCGCTCTCTAGTAGATCCTTGCTAATACCTCTAATAGCCACAACAAGATCATTTTCTCTAGAAAAGTAATATTTTATTTTCTCACATTCTCTCATTTTTAGCTTATCATATTCACTTTGTAAAACCAATAACTTTGATTGTTTAACTATAGAGGTTCTTTCATAAGTGGCCTCTAATGTTTGCCAAATTTGTTTGACCATTTTACACCTAGGTACTCTATTAAACTTAGATTTATTCAACATGTAATATAAAAACTTTTTGGCCTTTGAGTCAAACATAAACTTATCTTTCTCATCTTGTGTCCATTTTTTGTTGGGCTTGATGGTTTTAGTGGAGTTTTTGATAGGTGGAGTATAGTCTTCAAGCATGGACTCCCGAACTTTGAACTCTATAGATTCGAAGAATCCTTGCATCCTAGGTTTAAAAATCAATGGCACCAAACTACAGGTGCTAGAGACATTAGCCTCTTATGGATCCTAGGTTTGAACTCCAGAGATTCAAAGAATCCATCATCCATTTTTATGTTATAATGTTATTAATTATATTTTTTCTTCTACTATCAATTTACTTTCTTTTCTTTTGATCATGATTTAATCATATTTTTTTTCACTTCCTTGTCATTGTGTTGGATTATTTTGATTTTTAGTTTCTTTGTCCATGATGAATTCATTCATTAGAGATTCTATATCAAATGAAATATCCGCTAATCTAAGGTTGGAAAGCAAGATGTTACAGGCTAGTATTAAGACATAGATTTGATGATTTTCTTATTTTATGTTATTATTTCAAGAAATTGTAAGTGTTAGAGATGATCGTGGCCATGGTAGGAGGATGAATGTTGGGACTAGTACTCAAATCCAATACCTAATTTCATTGTCACTCAAAAAAGGAGTAAATAGTGGTTTCCCAAGTGAAAACTATTACTCCTACTTCTACTATAAATGATGACGTTGATTTATGGGATAACAATCACTATCTCTTTTAGTTCCTTCGTTATCATATGAAAAAGAACTTAAACATGCCATCTTTATTCGTAGATTTTCGAATTGGTAGTGATGGTAGAAAATCAATGGAAAATGATTTTATGGAACAATTTCATAAGCTATAATCACCTACCTTCTACACTAGTTAGAATCCTACTTCTACCATAGATCAGTTGGAAAATATCATGAATATCTCTAGGTTGTTGGCTTGCACTCCCACATAAGAAACTTAACTAGTGACCTATTAGTTTAAAGATTCCATAGTAATTGGTGGGTTGATTATAAGAAGGTGTATCATTTGGAGGATTATGTTATTTACTAATATTGTACCTAAATTTTTTATTTTTTAGTAGGCTAAGAAGATATAATTGTAACATTTTCAAAATTCTTATGATACTAGGTTTTTATGCTCTCAAGAATAAAAATTCATGATGATGTTAAAGCTAATCCTTTTGTTAGCATCAATGTCACTAGGAAAATCGCCACTAAAAATAGCATTTTTAACTTCTACATGCTTCCAATGATGGCCCCTAATTATTGGAGTAGGATCACTCTAATTTTCTTTAATCCTTTAAACACACCAAATCTAGAAATACAAAATATGCAAGATAATTCAATTTCTAGAAAAGCTAGAAAAACTAGATATCTTCAATTAAATTAAGTAGGTTATAATTGCAGTGGAATCACAATCTTGATCGTATTCAAACCTTACACACTTAATACAATTTTAGAGCATGAGGCTCTACAATCACATAATGATTGAGCTTAAGGTAAGGTTCAATTAGTTTAGATCTTTCCACACATAGATATGAGAATAGATGTACATATAGAAAGTTATGGCCAAGAACACATACACTTGACTATAGAGATGTACACCCTCTCCTACAATATCTCTATTTCATCTCTCTCNTCTCTCTCTCTCTCTCTCTCTCTCTCTCTCTCTCTCTCTCTCTCTCTCTCTTCCCTCTCTTTCATTACTACTCAACAAGTAACATAGCCTCTATATTTTAACCTAGGCATAGAGCTAAGAACGTTTTTAATTTTTGGTAGATGCATCTTAGGTACTTGGAATGTCTTTGTGTTCTTGTTTTCTTTTTCTTTCAAATTGTGTCAAAGACATCTCTTCAACTTTCTAATCCTATAAACTAACCTCTTGTGGAATGAAAAATGACTCAAAAGTATTGTTCCTATACCATCCCTTCCACTCTTCAAAGAGTAAGCTTAGGTGGATAAGGGAGTAGGGCTAGAAGTAATTCCTTACTTAACAAGTTTCATCTTATAAACTCATATAACATCATTAGCAGTTTGATTATTACAATGGATGAATTACTTACACCTATTTACTTCACAATTGTTGGAGATTGCTTGCTTATTGAGTACAATTATCTTCAACTTTCATGAAAGCTTGGACTTGTTAATAGCCCCCTTTAACTCATTAATTCTACCTTGTAAAATGTCATCATCCACCAATCCATGGTAATGTATAAGAATTGTAACATTAAACAAAAAAGGCATATCCACCTCATTTATTAAAGGACTATCATTAATTTTAACATTTATCTTTAAATGATCTATTTTCTTGGCCTTCAACTTTGAGAAGTTAATACCTCTCAATCTCTTTTTCTTCAAATGAACTCAAATAAGATTATCAACATCAAATTTTGACTTTCACTTGATCTCATTTCTCTTAACAACTCTTTCTTTAGCCTTCTTTTTAAGATTAACGATCATGAAGATTCTTCATCTTCTGCATAATGTCAGCACTCAATTGAGCTCCTTCATCAAATCTCCTAACGTCATCCATCATCTTTGGACTAAATCCATAATTAACCTTAAATGGTCTTTTTCCAACTATAGAATGAAAAGCATTATTGTAAGAAAATTTAGCATGATACATCAAATATTTCTACCTATTGGATTATTCCTCAAATAAATAGCTCAAAGTAGTTATCAAATATTTACTGACCAAAGGTACCTCCAAAAATAACTAGTGAACCTAGATTCTTTATCACTAACAATATTTAAGCAAATCTCATCTAACTTTACAACATGTGAGAAAAAAAATTTGCAACATGAGATGCATCACTTGCCTTATTGCATGAAATGAAATATGTCCTCTTGGAAAATTTTTCCATCATAATAAAATAGCACCATTATTATTTTTTGTCTTCACAATTCCACTCACAAAATCCATTGACATACTTTCCTATAAATCCTTGAAAATTGGCAAAGACATATAGTGTACCTTCACATCTTTACCTTGAATTTTTGACATGCCAAACATGACTTTACAAATTTAGAGACTTTAAAGAAATTTTTGTCTTAACATAGTATCTAACCACAAGCTCCAATGCCTTATCTCCACTCATGTGACCTGCCATGCCCCCAAAATGCTTTTCAACCAAACTTTTCCATCTAAAATCACAATCAGAAATACAAATCTTCTCATTTTTAATAGCAAATTATTTTGAATATGATAGTTCTTCCATTGATCTATCCTAATCAATAATGATACCTTAAGAATTCTCCAAACATATGCAAAATCAAGATCATGTTCATATAAATTAGCAAAATCATTCATATCATCCACATGAGATATGCTAAAATTTACCAAATTCCCCCTAGATAATGCATCTACTACCACTTTAGATTTTCTACCTTTTTGGTTGATTACCAATTTAAAATCTTGTAATTGTGCCATTCACTTCATGTCTTTGGCATGCAAGTTCTTTTGAAAGTTAAAAAATTTGAATTGCTTTATGGTTTATGATCAAAGTAAACTCTTCCAATAATAAGTAATGCCTCCAATACATTAGTACAATCAATTCAAACTACATCACATTTCACAACATCATGAAAAGCTCACAATTTTAAATTTCAAGATACAATCCTCTCTCAGTTGTTGAAAAATAATCTCTTAATAACTAATGTATTTTGTAGGGTCTAGGATGAGGAATTTTTACTGAACCAATTTAGTAGCCACCTTAGAAGAAATAATATTTTCTTGTACTCTTCCATTAATTAAAAGATGAATTTATTCCACACAGCAAACATCTTGGCCCAATATGAAATAATAATTTCCTTGTCAAATGGTCTCCTCTATTCACAATTTTCATAAATGTATAAGAAATTAAGCTAAAAAATTCCTCAATTCTAGAAGCATTAGATTACCTTTTTGAAGAGCTTTGTCTAATGTCGTTTTCACCTTCATGATTTGTACATCCTTATCCTTGGATACCTTGTGAAGTGTAAATTCCCATTTCTTGTGTCTCTACTCTTCACATTTGAAGCATTGAATTTGAGATGAGTTTCTCCCTTGACCGTTACCTTTTTTACCTTGGTTGTTTTTGTCCTTGTTCTTCTCATTATCCATTTTAGCCTTCTAGTCATGGCTATCTTATTATCTTCAAATTTAGGCTTGGATTCCTTTTTATATTTGGATTACTTGTACTTTTTCTTTAAAGATTTTTTTTCTCTATTTTCAAATCCATAGAGGTTCTTCTTTACCTTGTGTCCAGAGAATAAATCTCATAAAGTATTTAAGGCTCATAGAATAATTACTCTTCCTAGTAAGCTAGCTTAAAACATCCTAGAAAGATTGAAGTTTCTTCATACTCCTTCTAGTTTAACATAGCATGATGGAACAGATCATAAAATTTAATGTAGAATTCATTGACATATTTGTCTCCTTGTATAACGAATTTTAGCTTAATGTTTGTCTCTTATGTTTGCCAAGATTGCTCAAATTTTCATTTCAACCTATATTTCATCAAGGATCAAATCCTGATATGTTGATCACTTTTCCTCTCATAACTTTGGGCTTCTTTTTTCCATCAAGTTGAGGGGATACCTTCTAATCTAGATTCTACAATTAGTACCTACAATTGATTTAGTAGCTCTTTCAACTTATAATTCTTATCAAGTGCCTCTAACCAGCTTGCAAAAGCATTAGTGCCATCTACATAATTGATAATTTTCAACTCTACATAAAGAAATATTACAACATATTTGAATGATCTAGGTAGTCTTGCTTCATCCACATTGTTAAGCTTACCATTAGAAGAAGTCAACATGGACAATGAAACTTTTGAAGGTCTAGTACCAGCATTTATATTTCCTTCTATTGGAGCCCTAGGTTGATGGATTTTCACACTTCCATACCTGGAAGTTTGTTAATTCTCATTGGATCTCCTTCTACTAAGCTAAAAAACTTCATCATCATCATTGTGTGGTTGAATATGGATGGGACCTACATTTTGATCTACCTTAGTATCAGTCTCATCCAATTAATCAATCATCAACTGAAAGACAAATTTCATGATCTCTATGTCTTGATTCATCACTTAAATGGGTTTCTCCTTAGGGATCATTTGAAATATATAAAAATATACACAATGAAATTCCAAGAATAATAAACCCTATGTCTCTCATATGAATCTCTAAAATAGGATTACTTCTATATGTTTTAACCCTTCAAATATACCAACTTTAAAAACCAAAAATACACAAAAAAATTTAATTGTTAGAAAAGCTAGAAAAGTAGCTATATTTAATTAATTCAAGAAGATTACAATTACAAAATAATCATAACCCAAATCAAATTTAAATCTTATATACTCAATGCTATTTCAAATCATGAGATTCTACAATCATACAATGATTAACCTCAATGAAATGTTCAATCAATCCTAGATCTTTTCACATACAAATTTATGATTAGATGTACATATAGAAGTTATGGCCAAGATCACATACACTTGATTGAAAAGATGCATACCATCTTCTAGAATCTTTATATTCCAATTCTTTTCTTTACTCTCTCTCTTTCATCAATGCTTAACAAGTGGCCTAGCCTCTATATTTTATCCTAAACATTAAGCTAAAAATCCCTCCACTTCTAGTTAAACATTTGTAAGGTACTTGGGACTTGTGTGTGTGTGTGTGTGTGTGTGTGTGTATGTTTTCTTTTCCATCTCATAGCAAAGACATCTCTTTAGATTCCTATACTTGCAAATTGACCACTCGTATGGATGAAAAAGGGCTTTGGAGAGGTGTCCCTATACCAGTCATTCCCAGATTATAGACATCATTCTTCACACATTTAGTAGCTTTTGGATGCTTAAAATGAGGTGTTTTACCGTAGCAACATTAGTGTAAGTGTCACCTAAATAAACATCACTCAAATCATCATATGTAACATAATTTTAGTTTCTAAAAAGATTCCAATGTTCATCCATGAGCCTCCTTGTTATGATAGGCATTAATTCTACCATCTATAGTGGTTTCAAAAGGTTAAAACAAGAGTTAAAATTTACACTAATTCTCTACTAATGTTGACGGCAGTGTTAGCATCAGTGTCTAAGATTATTGGTAGAAATATTATCAAAAACACCATCGGTAGTGGCATTTCAAGCTTTTATAGGATTTTAATAGTTGGTTCCAATCATGCCCCAAAGTATAGAGATTATTTTAGGTACTTTCTATAGATTTTGAAGGCTAAAAGCGAGGTGTTTTTAATGGATGATGCTAGCATTAGTATTAGCATTACCTATAATTTATGGCCTAAAAATTTACCTTTGAATAACTCTCCTAGCCTCATTGATCGTTTGATGACTATTCAACATTACCCCTATAATGATTGACATCAGGTTTAAACTTTTGAAGGTCTTGAAAGACTTGAATTACCAAGTTTTACCTAAGTGGTGTTAGCATTAGTATCACTATATCATCTTCCTACCACCTGCTTGTGACATTGCATCATCATGTCAACACATGACATTACTACACTAGCACATTACCTTCATTATGTGATCTTAATTTTTGAAAACTAAATATGAAGTTTCTATATCTAGATCCTGTGCAATTTAGGTAACCATAGGGCTAGAAATACTAGGTTCTAATATCATTTCAAAATAAATTTTATGAATATTTAAATTACTTTTTTGAATTTTGAGAGGTTCTAAGAACCAACATCTGCATCGCACATTCTTAATGATTATCCACACATGATCAATACTTCATTAACTTAATTCTAATAGATGTGTCACTAAGAACACATGCAAGAATACTAATGTTAGTATTAATTTCACCTACCTTAGCATGAGCATCATTGCATCACTTAGTCACGTCCCTATATAACCACCCTATGTGAGCTAATAACTCCACTTGTTGGATAGAACCTTAGAATTAGCTCATTTAATTTATGTAGTAACCTCCAATAGCATCAACAACTTTTCCATTCATCTATTAACCTATAAGACTTGAATATTTACCATTTATACCATGCCTTTTTGTTATAAACCATTGTCTATTTATCAATTTTAAATTTTAATTCACACCCTATACATTGTAGCTCTTCACCCTTCATATGAGTTAAACTTTATTTTATCAAATAAAGCACATCTTTGTCTGTAGGAAAGAAAAATATAAAATATATCCCATATATTGATCTCTCATCTATTATATATTTCATACTTCTTAATTACTCTAAATAAATTTATATTACTTAATCTTTATCACATATCATTTTTATTTAATCAAATTCATTTATATGCTTTAACATCTATATATAACCTTATAGATTCTAATTGTGATCTATAGGATAAGTCCATATTTAATTGGAGATTTGTGCTCCTTTTTTGTGATCATCAATCTATAGAGGATTACGTTATTCTGAAGATCATTTAAAACCTTAGATTATACACCAAAACATGTTATCCTTGAAGTTGTTCTTGTAGATCTAAGATAGAACATTTTTACAATAAGCTTTTTTGTACTCAAAGGAAAGCCAATAGCATTTCTAGTATTATGAACCATTTTCCTAAATGTTCATAGGTTCTTTTTAGATTTTTTTTAAATATCTATTAAACCTATTTATATCTCCTTTGGATCTCTTTCATTAGCCTTAGTACAATTCTAAGACCAAGGTTAACTTCTTTCCTTTCTTTTTGGTCATTATTAACTTTATATGTCCAATAGTTTTTACATTGTAATTACTATAATCTCTATATTCTTTACATAAAGTTCATTTTTTATTTACATTTTTCTATCTTGACATTTAAGAAAAAAATAAAAAATTCTTATATTACATTTTTCATTTTTTTTTACATTTTTCTATCTTTACACTTTTCTATATTAGTCATGATATCATAATTAAAGAACTCTTTCAAGGAAGAATGACATATTCTTTCAAAATGATAGAATGTGCTTACAAGATCACCTATGCTATGAGGGAAATGGATATTTCTCTTCCTCTTGATATCATTAAGCAAATGGTTAAGTTTAAAATCACACATAATCTCTTGTCAATTTTTTCTAATTATGAAAATTCTATCTTTGTCTCTAAAGAAAACATCATATGTCCTATTAGATATTTGATTTTTTGTAATTAGCCCCAACAACCAACAACTTCAGTCATCACATCTACTAATGAATTATCTTGTGATACTTTGGAAGCTAATTAAAACCATTGGTTGCAAGAAGTATTTCCCACTCTTTATTTGTAGCTTTCACATGTATGGTTAAGGCTTCTACCTCACAAGATTATATCCTAGCCTCTTATTCCCATACTTTTAGGGTTAGCACATGGTTTATGTTTTCTAAGATGATGCTAGCTTCATTCAAAAATCTTAGAAATATTTCAACATGTTCTTTTATGTTCCAAATTTTATCTAAACTTGGAAGTGAAGTATGCTAGGGAGGGGATATACTGACTACCCTACATTAGTGTATCTCATGCATTAGCACAGGGGTGTTAACACATTCTCCTTATAGCCTACTTTGGCTCCTTACTCTCTTTTCACCTCTAGTATGATCTTGGGATGCCTAGGCTATGGTGATGGACCTCCATTAATGCCTAGACACTAGTGAACCTCTATCATTATGTTGTGAAAACTACAAATATCTAAGATAAGCTTTCATACTTAATAACTTTATTCATAACATTTCTATTTTTCTTTTGATAGAGCTATGTCTTCCTTAGGTTATTTGATTTCCTTCCTTATCTTATATGTATTTTTTAATTCATCACTTTCACAAGTGCTACTAGACTCTATTAGTGTGCTGAATTTCTTATGTAGTATAAAATCATTTGATTAATGTAGAATTTAGTGTTTACATGGTTAATAAATGTTATGATTTTTCCTTATTCTAATATTTATGCCTTAAATACTAAAATATTGAAAAATAATTAAATAGTAAAAACCATAAAAATACTTATTAAATTCCAATTTTCTTAAGTTACAATGATTCATCCTTATCCAAGGGGGTCATAACTATAAGAAATGATGTTGGGCCATTGAGGCTGTGACTAAGAGCCATTTTTATTATATTTTGTGTGTGGTGTTATAGCTATTCCCATAAGGGTTTGTGATGTATGTGTGTTTATAATTATTTAATTTTTATATTTGTAATATCCATAAAAATTATAAAGCATAAAATTATAAATATTTTCTCCCTTATCTCTTAAAGTAGTGACATGGGTTTTATTTGTATTACACACACACACACACACACACACACACAAATATACATGAGTGTTCTTAACAAGCCACTGAACATCATCTTCAAAAGTTTACAACTAGATCACATCATGATTAATATGATAAATTCCATTGGTCCAAAACTAGTTTGATCCTAATCATTGACATTATTAATAGGGAATACATTGATAAAGTACATGAACATACTTATAAGTTCTTGATTTGAACTTTTATTCAAATCAAATATATTTTTCTTAGTATTTTATGTATTTTGTGAACAGGAATGAGATGGTAAATAGCAATAAGAGTTTATCAAAGACATCTAGAAAGATAATATCCATAAAAATTATAAAGCATAAAATTATAAATATTTTCTCCCTTATCTCTTAAAGTAGTGGCATGGGTTTTATTTGTATTACACACACACACACACACACACACACACAAATATACATGAGTGTTCTTAACAAGCCACTGAACATCATCTTCAAAATTTTACAACTAGATCACATCATGATTAATATGATAAATTCCATTGGTCCAAAACTAGTTTGATCCCAATCATTGACATTATTAATAGGGAATACATTGATAAAGTACATGAACATACTTATAAATTCTTGATTTGAACTTTTATTCAAATCAAATATATTTTTCTTAGTATTTTATGTATTTTGTGAACAGGAATGAGATGGTAAATAGTAATAAGAGTTTATCAAAGACATCTAGAAAGATACTACAATAAAAAAGGGCTTTTGTTACCTTTGAACATTTAAAGGGTGTAATCCTTTCATAGGTTGTACTAGCTTAACATCAAGATAACCAAGAAAGGAGGAGAGATTCTCATGGACATTTTTTTAGGAAACTAGTCATGGATATACTAAATGATCTTAAAGAGGCCCTAATCAACATGAGACAAGAGGATGAATGCATATCATACAAAGCTCATGAAAATGTGTATGATGAATATGAACATTTGTACATGCATGATATTCAATATTGAATGATAAAATAGGAGTTGAAACATAGCTTTTCATTTGACCATTCTTCAAATGTAGAGCAGGAAAATCATGCATATAAGAATGACAAAGGGCCACTCCACCATGGGGATCCATGGTTAACTGCTATAAACCAAGGCATAGTGTGACATCCCATCCCTAGATGTCATGGAAAAAAATAAAATATACATTATATTAGATATTATGCATAAGAAGACAATATATCAAATGTCAAATATATGTAATATTGACATTATGGGTAAAGGAAATAATAGAGAAAATGTAGGAAGAGAAAGAAAAGAAATCTTTATTGATATGAAATAGAGTATTTGGATCATGCTTTGAGAGTGTTCCTTGGGGTTTTCTTCCTTTGACATCTATCCCTTAGAGGCAATCTAGCACTGCCACCATGGTTAGGCCTATAACTTGGCTAGCAGGGATGGCTAGTCCACTTCTTATCCTACTTCATTTGGCTCTCATGACTTGCCTTATCGACTTTACCACTCCATGCCTAACACAATCTCTAAGCCTAGGTATAAATTCCTTAGGTTAAATCCCCCAGATGTCACCTCAGCAAACACGTCTGTTATTATAATGCATCCTTTCGAGTCTTAATTACACCTACCCTTTTGGGTCTTGTTATGATAACAATAACACTTGTTATGAAGAGGCACCATCTTTGTTATGCAAGAATATCATTTGGGAATGGGGACGTGATAATCTACCCCCCTTAGGTTTTGTTCATCCTTGAATGAGTCTATGTTCGCTATCTTTTTTTTCTAGCTCCAATTCTTCTTTCATGATCCTATTCTCCAATAATTTGATTCCCCTTTAATTTTGAAGTTATTTCCTAATTTTTTTTTGCAAACAAGATATATGTGAGAAAAATATATATGATTTTTAAATATTACTTTCTTAATACTTCATTTTCTAATAAAATGACAAGAGGTGAATTAAAGATCTACCAACTAGCAATTACTAATCCTAACTAGGGTCACACAAAGTGCAACTATCTAGTTACTTAATGAAGGTAGGAAAAATTTTTTATTTCCAATTTTTCATTACTTTAGATGTTCTACTTATCTAATTTGAAATATAAATTAAACAATAATGAAAATAATAAGATCATAAATAAAGTAAGTGTGAGATACTTCTTGCTCAACCTTATGAATTGGTGGGATTAATTGTAATTTTACCATAAGTGGTACATGATTGGATGGTCTTGTATGAGATGGCAAGGCTTCATCTTGACTCTTCTCAACTTCTTCTTTAGAACTTACCTCTAATAACTTGGTAACTTGGAAGCATTAGTTGTCATACCAAATATAGTATAAATTCTTGATAAAGAATGTTGTTGAACCATCCTCATTAATCATAGTAGAGTAATTGGTAAATTGTGGTTCTTGATGAGCACTATCCATCAAAATCATCTATTTCTAAATTCTAGAATCTGATTTATCTACTGAAGATTTGAAGTAAGCAGAATATGCAATGGCTAGTGAAATTGTACGTTGAATTGATGGAAACATCTTCTTCAAATTAGGTTCATCTTCCAAGGATTCCTTTACACATCCATATTTTAAGAATTGATAGACATCACTTCCAACTTTCACATTGAAGTCTCCACAAAGAACAAATGGCACTGGATTGGTATAACTTAGGAATAACTTATTATTCAAAATTTATTCTATCTACTTAATTAAGTATGCTCCTTAACATAGTATAACATCTAAACATGTTGGTTTGGCAATTAAATTTGTGTTAACCATGCATACACATCTTCTTGATAAATGGTCTTTTATAATTACTACCAAGGCTATGTGATTTTTCCAAAATCTTGACTGTTCTTTCTTTCCCATGATTTGAATTTCTAGAATTTCAAAAATCATATTTTTTAAACTCCATTAAAATCTTTGTACTAATTCAAACTTGTTTTCTTTATAAAAGATCATGAAATTATTCATGTTGTGATTTCTACAGAAGGCTAATCTATATGGATCAAAGGAAGAACTTTTGCAAGAACCTTTTTACTTGTTAATACCTCTATATCACATATTTTCCAAGCCTAGTTGAAATTGATATAGAAATTCCCATGGCAAGACTTCCTGTAGGCATAAAACATCAACATCCAAATCTTGTAACATTGCTAAAATGCATGGGTGTCAATATTCATGCCAATCCACTGCCCATGGTGGGCATAGTGAATGTTGTTTCTCACTTGCTAAGGATCTTACAAGCATGTTGTATGTTGCAACTTTCATTCTCATTCTTGGATTCTCTTCTAGATCATTTATTTTCATGGGTATCATACACCTTATGGCAATAAGATTATGACTCTCTATGTTCTTTTGTCATATGTGTTGATTGTAGGATAAATCGATATACATCTTCTTGACCATTTTGTTTCATCAATTGATTCTTAATTGATACAACAACTAAGTCATTAACTAATAATCAACTAATACTAATACATTCTTCAACTAATTTTGGTAATATTTAACTACATTATGTAATTTTAGTAATATTAACTACACTATCTAATTCTTAATGACCTTTCTACCCTTCTTAAAGACATTGACTATAGTAATGTAACTAATGACATGCCATAATGATATCAAAACTATATGCAAAGGTTAAGCATTGAATCTTAAGGTTCCAAAAGGTTAGATTGATTAGTCCCAACAAGACATGATTAGTTGCCCTTATGTTGTCAACTTTTAAGGCATAGTTTCATAATATCATCAAATTATTAAGTACTTTGATGATAAATTTGACCTCGTGATTCAGTTCAGAAGGGTGAAAAATGTTGAAGATGACTATTCATATGCTGAAAATGAATATCGTATGCTTTAATTATGCTAAAAAACAAAATTTGAGGCTTTGAATGCACTATATCTGACAAAGGGTAAAAACCAATTTTAGGTTCTCCTGGGACTGATCTAACTTCACCATTGTGTTTGAAAGGTTGAAATATATAGGAAACAACTTTTCATTCATTGAAAAAGGGTTCCAAAATCAAAAGTTATGGCTTCTAGAGTCTAGAACCTTTTGGTAGAGACTTCCTGAGAGGTTATCCATCCCAATACTACTCTAGAAGAAACATGCTTAATTATGGAATTTTTATTCTTATTATTACCAAAGTGCCTAATTTCATTTTTGAAAATTTTTTCACATGTTTTTAATGTAACTAATAGCTTGTTGATGGGACTTTTAGATTTTCTGTCAATTGACAAAAATTTTGGATTTTCTATTAGTTGATAGAAAATTTAAATCTTCTATCTATGGCTGAGGTAGCACACTAATGGTGGTGATTGAAAGGAATCAGTAATCTTATATCTATGACATGTTTTTTATTATAATGCACCCTTTTGGGTCTTAATTACAACTACCCTTTTAGGTCTTATTATGATAACGATAACACTTGTTATGAAGAGGCACCATCTTTGTTATGGAGCAGCATCATTTGGGAATGGGGATGTGACATATAGCCTAAACTTGAAATGATGATATTCTTCTCAATTTGTAGCACTTAAATTTATTTGAATCTTCTAGTGATGATGATAATGCCTCTTTATTTTACTATGGTGATTATCATGAAGTAACTAAAGTTGTACATATTTCAAGGGATCATGTTCATGATAGTAAAATCAAGTGAATTAATATGACCAATATATCAACATATAGAGGACATACCAGTGACAATCTTGAGGTTCACATGTAAGAATCTAATAATTCTTATTGTCTCCAAGGGATTGTAATTGATTATTAAAAGTTGAAATTATTGCCCCATATCTTCATCAAGCATGTAAAAACTTGGTACAAATTCTTTCCCTAAAGATCAATTTAGAAATGGGAAAACATGATTAGAATCTTCTACATAAAATTTCAAACCTATTCTCAAATTTTAAACATATGGAAGTAGATGACTGAATGAAGGAAAAAATCCTATGAATCCTTTAACATTTTCATGGACAGATACATAGAAATTTTTCATCATTGTCCAAACCATGGATTTAAGAAACAAAAAAATTTAATGCATATTGTAGAAGGGGTACTCTAATAAACAAGAGAACCTATGGATATTTATGTAATGGGAAAAGTGCATAAGAAATTTATGGCCTAAATTAAAGTGCTCCTATACATCATAGCAAGTATGGAGGATGAGTGGCAAAAGCAACAATAAACAAAGGAGTATAATTATGACCCAATGCATAGAAAGAAGGCTAATACTATTAAAGATACCTATGAATCTTCTATTGTGGTCAAGGTTCTAGTACAATATTAGATTAGAAAAAATAAGGCCTTGATAAACTTGGCCCATAGAGTGAGTGAACATTGGGACATAATGGACAGGAATAGGATCACTAATCTTAAGGATATTGAGGGTAAGGTGGTTGAAACTACAACCAAAGTAGTCTTATGATATGAACATTGAAAGAGGTATGAAGATAAGGATGAAGGTAGGATCTCTCATGCTATAAGAATTTACAAAGATATGAATAAGAATTTCTCCTCTAATTATGATGAAGATCCCTGCAAATAATGCACAGACCTTCATAATTCACATTCATACCTAGTCATGGCTCACATGATTAGTGAGATGAAATGATCATGGATGCCTTTGAATCTTAGATATTTTAAGAGGAAAATAAGTTGGATTCCATACTTGATGATCTGTTTTTACTATCCTAGTGATGCATACACATAACCCATGGAGTAGTAACAACAATGGTAAGCTCCAAATCCTTGGGATGTCACTCCATGGAATCTTCCAAATTACATGGAAGAATGGATGGTACTTCCCACAAATCCCTATTCTCATGATGTGTATGTCAATGCTTATCAAGCTTCATCAATGACACCTCAATAGTACCTACCTACTTCTAGTAGTCCTACAATTTATGCTTCATAACAACAACAATAGTAGCTTTTACTCCTTAGTCCTATGCAAGGTGGGATATGTAGCCAATGACAATCAAGTTAATCAAAAGAATATTATATTTTATATTGTATTTATTTTAAAGGAAATATTATTAATATGCTATTGATTTAGTTCCAAAGGGAAGCTTAGGATCCTAGGGTATGAAATTCTATCACAAGCATAGATGTGAGAATAAGAGGATTACATCTTCATCATCCTCTTCATCTTATGGAAAGGAAAATCATTCATGATAGATGGAAGCACACATTCAAAGATGTTAGTAAAATTCATTTATTATAATGAAATTGTAATATCTACTTCATGGATAAGTTCCATGATAATATTTATTAAAGGTAATAATATGATACCTAATGATGATGCTATTATTATCTCCATATCCATGCTTACTACATGGATTGTAAAAGAGGGATATTTTCCCAAAAAATGATCAAATCCTAGCAATAACATGGTGGAAATTAAAATTGACAAAAGGATAATTGATTAGCTCTTTATGAATCTAGTTCTGAATCAATATTATCTCATTACATTAGTACCTTGATTAGGAGCTTTCTCCTCTTAATCATACCAATATTTGACTAGAGCTGGTGGACCAATCCTATGCATATCTTGTTGGATAGGTATATGATGTGATGAATTCTATTGTAGGCTATTCATATCCAGAAAATTTCCTAGTGATCAAGTCAAAAAAATATGGTGGAGAAAAACTTTCCTATTATTATGGAAAGGATTTGGTTAAGTAAAACCAATGCCAGATTGGTCTTCCATGATCTTCATCTTGAAATTGATAGAAGAGATGAGATTTAGAGGATGACTTATAAGAAAATACCTTATGATCCTTCCCATTCCTATAGCATCATGTACATGTGCCATTTAAGAAAGTGAGATGAAACATTTTATGGGAAATACTTGGTGTATTATTAGGATTGTTTGTTACCCCTAAGCATGCAAAATGATCAATTTAACACTTAGAGGTATACTAGGAAATGAACATGTATTAATCATGAGGGATAAATTGTTCATTCCATGATAATAATTTACTTTCTTACTATTTTTATTTATGCTTTCAATAAATTTGGATAAATGTTTACTTTCTTACAAATTATTTTCTCTTAGAGTGATTTTATTTGTGTGTATTGAAAAATCAATTATTGTGCTTTATGAATGCTCACCTAATAAGCCAATGATGAATGGATGAGTTATAGATGTAATAAGGATGTGAGAGTAAATGGATTCTAAGTGAAACCTTGATCAATGGAATATTCACACCACAAATTTATGCACCCACTTTTCTTCCATCCAAAACCATTAAATTAGGCTCATATTTAGTAGGGATCTAGGACTCATATTCTGAGTTGTTGAAGCTAATTTTATTGGAACCATGGGCAAGTGGTGGGTCCATACCTTAGGGTGTGAGCTGTAAAATCCTAAAAGAATTCTCAATTACTGGTAAGAATAGGATATATCATTATGTATACTTATGACCACTGGTGGAGTCTAAACAATATGATTAGACCAAGATCCATGTTTTATCTTGCTTGGAACCATGGGTAAAAGAGATTCATTATCTTATGAACCTATGTGTGGCATGCAATGAAGGATGAATTCTCATGTTTGTGCAAGTTGAAAATGGTGATTTGGCACTTCATTCATTCTTATAACTTCCATGCTCCACCAAAAATCCTCTTTATATGAATGAAATGTAAAATATGAAGATAAACATATGAAAAAAGGGGAAAGTAAATATTAGTACAATAACAATGATAAAAAGAAGAGATGATGGAAATACCAATGTAAATTCAAGTTTATTGGTCCATGAATATTAGTATTTTTAGCATTTGAAACTAATTTTATAATTGATGACATCAAAACCAAAATAAGTGATTGAAGCAATACACGTGCAAGTATTTCTCATGTTTAACCCATGGCCTAGTTCACTTGACTACCCAAAATGCCATAGTCCAAGACAATCATTTTTTCATCCATACCTATGAACATGAAGTCCTAGAAGTATCTCTCTTAGTATGGTAATGCCAATTTTTACTTTTATCCAAATCCCAAATTATTTCTTCTAATGACCAACATCATAGTCTTTCACAAAGTCCTTAATCCCATTTAAACCTTGAACGTATCCCTTTGCTTGGTCATGGAATTATGATCCTTATTAGTGTGAAATTGGTTAGCATAGAAAAAGTAATTAATAAGATGGTTTTGATAGAGAGAAATTTGAAGATTCTTCTATGCATATGTGTGAAGATGGAGAAAAACCAATTTGGAATCTTAACTTCAAGATGATCAATGATGCATTGTCTTGATTTAGTTTCACTAATGGTTAAACCATGAAACAATCAAGGCTAAATGGAACTAGAAGTGATAGCTATAACCTTGTGCTTTGAAGAAAGAGTTGGAGGTTGATCCCTACTTTGTGAATGAGTAGTGCTAAATGGATACAACAACAGATCTCTCATGGGATGTAGAATATGCTTATATGCTTCATGAGCTATCTGAATAGTTGATTAGGGATCTAGTGATGCTGCACTCCCACACACACTCTCTCTTATTTATTATTTATTTTTCATCTCTTTCATTTCATTATTATCCATGGCTTTTTATGGCACTAAAATCAATCAAGCAAAGAGAAGAATGAGATCTCAAAATCCAAGGGAATATAATCATGTTTGAAGCTAATATCTTATTAGTTGTTGTGACTCCATGTGTGTCTCAATAATGGATTTCTTAAGAGCAAGAAAGGAAAGTGCATACCATGGAGAGGATCCACTTGTGAATCCTTGGTACATTGACATTGAAATTTATTAAGATAATTCTTATCTCCTAGCAATAGTGTTGGTTATGTCGAATCAGTTATTTGATTGGTATTTAACTTATGTGAATGTTAACTCTTTGTGCTTCAAGGTTTGATCATAACAAGCTCTCTTTACTTCACCTCATTTATGTCTATATTTCATCATTTTTGGTAATCTAATCATTCTTCCAATTTATAACACCTATTTTCTAGCGTTTACTTCATGGGAATCCATAAATTAATTAATTAACTTAATTTCCATGATTGTAGATGCTTCCAAAGCTAAGTTGATAATGCTCTTATTGTCATGCTTCTTAGACATCTTACTAGGTTTGTTCATGATGATTTGGGTGTGTGATTGACCTTGTGTGTAGCCTTGGAGATGAATCAAGGTAAGTTTAAAGCATAAATGATAAATTTGTACATTTCCTCATGTTTAGAAGAGTGCATTGATGTATCCCCAGTGTTACCATAGGGACATCAATGCCCTTGCACTAGCACAGCTCCCTATGTTAGTAGACTAGCATAAATGTGGGGGGCCTTCTAAGCTCATTTCCACACTTCATCTTTTCATTTTTTCCCCTATTTTTCTTTCACCTAGCCACAAATAAGTAATACTCTATCAAATTATTACCTCAAATGATATGTGTAGATACATTCTTCTTGATCTTTTCTATCCTTGTTTTTCTTCTTTTGGTATAAGCTTGTTTTCTTGTAACTTAATCATGGGAGAGATACATTAATTGGGGTATGTATTTATTACATTTGGTAGTTATATAATCATATTCTACCTTAGTTGTATTTACCTATGTATGACATAATCTCATAGTTATGATAATGTATCTCAAGTATTTCAAAGGGTTATATTTACAATTGTTTTCATGTGTAATTTTGGCAATGGTAGTATCAAGTCTAGGGGGCTTACTTAATTTTTAGCATTCCTTAGAGTTGAACATGTTAGGATGATTGTAATCAAAGCATTATAGACTAAGGGATGAGGTTGAATAATCTTAGCCCTCTATTAGTAGATCCATACTAAATCACTATTTCTTGAGGAGGATGAAAGAGAAGAATCTAGAACCTATGGAATTTATCCAAAAGACCTAAATTTAGAAGTAGATTGTGAGGCAAGAAGTGATGTTCTTAATTTTTGGATTATTCATGTGCATAGAAAGCAACTAACCAAGTGCTAGAGAAGTTTGCAAAAGATGTAGATGATGAACCTAAGGACATTCAAGAAGATGTGGGCATACATGATGTTTAGTAGCAGTTAATTCATAAAGAAAAGAACTACCATTATTTCCTTGAGCTTAGTCCTCCTAAACTTAGAGATTCACTATAGTAAATGGGCTTCTATTAGTACATAACATAATTATTTAGTTGGTATTAGAATAAGGTAGGAGGATTGTACCAAAATATCATAGCATATAGTACCATGGCTTTTATTGAATGGATTCTGATGACTATTTCTACATGGACAATCTCTAGGACTACAAGATTCTCAAATGATCCAACAAATAATTGGTGATCACAGATCCATAAGACTAAGCCCAAGCTAAGGTTAAAGGTCTTGTTTGAGGCCTTTGACATGGAAAAACTAGAGGTACATATGTTCAAACTTCCTTTTGTTCATAACACAATGTACAAAATTGTCACACATAAGCCTTTACTTACAAAATGACAACTAGGTATCTTTGATTGGGAGGTAAAAGTTATTTCAATGATGAGAGGGAATTACATCATCAACATCTCATAATTTTTAGAAGGCCTTGATTTAGAAGATTGAGGATGTGGACAAAGAAAAGAGGAATATCTATGCCTTTCTAGAATTAAGTTAAAAAATCTATAAACTAGTCGACATAGTCAATCATGTGGGAAGATATCTCATGATTACAAAAATAATGGACTAGGAGAATGTAATGATGGTGGCTAGCTTCAAGATAATATCTAGAGGTTTTTTAGACCATAAACATTCATAGGATGAGATATCCACCAAACCAAGCCACCATCCATGCCTTAAGAATTCTAACATACACAACTGTGATGGTCTAAATATGCATATTCTAATCTCCTGGTTTTAACATAACTAAAGCTAGAAACCTCTTCATGGTGGGAGTGTTTAACTCATTATGCATATTGAAAGTGAGAGGCAACCTACCACAATTTATGCTAAGGATTCACAAGACCTTGATGACAATTTCTTAATCATGATGAAAACCATCATGGATGGTGAGGCTATAGAAAGGATCTCTTCTAATTCCCTTATCCCTTTGTAGATAATCCATCCATAGTCCATTATGATGCCCTTATTTAGTCAAAAACTAATGTTCCTTCACAAATGATGAGTTTTGATATCGGGGTTGTGATATCACATCCGCGATATCAGGTACACGATATCAGAGCCTTCCAAGTGATATTGGACATCCAAGATCGGGGCCTATCTTGTGGCATATAAATATGAGGTGGGTGCACTTTGTTTGGCAATAATTAGTTCATTAATCTTAGTCCCTTACCCGAACTCTTGCCTTTTTCCCTTCTCAGAGTTAGAATTGTTTCTGAGTGCCTGTAGTAAGAGTCATAAATCTAATAGATATTTATTCGAGCATTGTGTACTTGAGCACACCTTGTGATCGAAAATAAAAATGAACTTTGTGATAAACCTTGCAGCATTTAGAATAGCTTATTTAATGTTTTTTACAGTTATTTAATGCTTTCCTTAGTTAATTAATGTTCTCTCTCTCACCTTGTTAACTCTCCCAAGTAAGCACNGTGTTAGGACTAGTTAGATCATAGTTGATTAGTTAAATTAAATTGGTTACTTAATTAGTTCACTTCTCCCTTTGTAGCACCAGGACATAAAACATAAAAATATATAAAAATCATATACCTCAAGTTTACTTAATCATACAATCACGCTATACAAGTAAGCTTGGGAAGACAATGATTAACTAAACTGTTCAGGTTCTATAAAGGTGCATAAGCACTTAGTCCTTGGAATTTGACCAGATCGTGCATGTACGCTTGTATTCATATGATTGAGTGTAGGGATACCTCGTCGCTCATCATTGGTGCTATTGCCAGGGACTTTGTTGATTGTGTGCTAGTTAGAACTTAGGAAATATTCACATTATTGGAATGAACCCTTAGGGTTGGTTATTTTACAATTAGTGAAATGAAAAGTATTGTACACTGAATAGACAATTATGTCTCCTTCTTCTTATGAGAGTGTTTCACTACATAGGTTTGATATAGGGAATAATCAGAGGCATAGTACACATGATAATCTGCCAATCCCTCAACATTTTCATGTGGTATACTTTTATCCTGATGAGTATATACCAAAATTTACCTTTATCCTCCACTAGGATGAAAAATTGCATTGGTGTAATTTAGAAGGTAACATAGTGTTACCTTCTGATCACTCTGTCCCAGGCATGCTTCTTCATGATCTCACATGAATTGGTATACAACACTTATAGGCAAAGTACATTATGCATGATCATGACTTGAGAGAGTATCGACCCATGGAGGCACAACATCAAAGGGATTTACAACATGAGAGACATCATGAATCCATGAAAGGGAAGTTGTCTCAAAATGTTCTGCACATCATAAGTGAAAATGAGGGTGGTGAACCTACCTCAGGAGGTCTCCCACACAATGATGTTCCTCCCGTTTACTTCAGTTAAGGGGTTGTGTATCAGAATATTCACTCAACTATCCATAAACCAGATTCTAGTATCAACAAACACAAAGGGTCTGAAAAAGGAACACGAACACATGATAAAGATGGACATTTCAATCGTAACTATGATCGAGGCTACGACCACTGAAGAGAAGGAAGTAGGCACCATCATGGTGACGGTCCTCCTTCTTCTTCACCTTCATCATCTCCTTCACCTTCTCCTTCAGGAATCTAGACACAGTCATAAGGAAAAAGACCCTAAGGATAATGGTAAGTGAAACAATAATCATAGATAAAGCATCTGAGAAAGGGGATGAGGGCATTCTAGAGAAACTCATCATGAGAGGAGGGAGAGTAGGGAACAACATAGGCATCATAGACACCATAGATAGTACAATCACGATGAACTCCTACTCACTACCTAAAGTATGCTAGATATAACTAAGGCTATTAGAATCCCAACAAGGCACCAAAAAGATAGTAGGATCAAAAGATTGGACATGAACAGTATCCTATGATTTGAAGGGGGATATAACACTGATCCTCAAAATCATTTGCAAGAATTTCATGATGCATGTGCCTTGAAAAACATAGAAAAAGAGTGGAAAAAACTCAAGTTGTTTCCATGGACACTGATCAAGGAAGTAGAATGTTGGTGCTGGTCCTTAGAACCAGAATCCATTCATTGATGGAGTACCATGTTAGAGCTGTTCAATGATAAGCATCAACTGTACTTCTGAGTGTCCAACTTTTGAAAGAAAATTCAAGGATGGAAACAAGGAGGACATGAACCCTTGGATGCTTTCATGAGCCAATATTATGCACTATTACATTGTTGCCCAAGCCATGGTTACTTGCAAAGGGAATAACTACACCATCTTGTAGATGGGTTTAGGCACAAAACGTGAGAACCCTTGGGACTTATTCCCAAGGAAGGATATCTGAGCTTAGGGCCCATCAAGTACAAATATTGTTAGAGCAAGTTGCTAAAGAGGAAGGTGAGTTAATGAAAAAAGAGAGTGCAGAAGAATATAACAGAGATCCTTCCCTCTAGAAGAAGGGAGTTAGATTTTGTGAGGATGAAGAAGAGTCACCACTTGAAGACATGGTGAATAGGAAAACCTTGCCTATTCAAAAACTTGTATCAGAAGTGTTGGCAAAGGTGGACCAAATATGGGACTCCCTAGATAAAAGATTTTAAACAGTTCTCAAAATAGTAGAGGAGTCTAGAGAGGAAGGTAGTGATCAAGAAAGGAGAAAAAAGAGAGAAGCTGAATATGCACGTAACAAAGGTAAGGGCAAAGTTTCCATCATTGAAGAGGTTGTGGATTTGGATACAGACAATGATGATGGATGTGAGATATGCCAATATAACCATCCCAAGGGATGTTACGTTGTATTCTCACATCTGCAAGAGTGTGGGGTGTATGCACTCAATCCATGATTAAATAGAACTCAAACAGCCTAAAGGTTACCTTATCCCCAAGGTAACCTAAGGAAGTTCTACCAACCCTTGATGTATTATCCAAGTGAAACTCCACCACAACCAAATTAGTAGTATCAGTAGTGGCAGAACCCATAATCATGAGGAATGCCACAACCATGCCAACAATACCCTTACCATTAACTTGATCCATATGGATACTACGTGCATCAGCCTATCTTTCCACGTGACTCTCCTAGTCACGTTGCTTCCCAACCTCACTACCAGACCCATGAGTATTATAGAACTCCTTCTCTTAGGGAAGATGTTTCACAAACATACTATCCTTCTCATATGGCTACATCTCTTCCACCCTTAACTCCATTAGCACTTGCTCCATCCATGCAGGGTGAGATCCCTACCTGGCCATAGCAACATAACACTACAAGGGCTGTTAATTCTCACCCTAATGTTGGTTCAAATAATTGCACAAAGAAGAGACCTTTCTTTAGAACCAAGAAACCAACCAAGTTCTTATAGTCACAAGCAGCTAATTGTCCAAATGCCTTAGCATCATTTGAGACTTTGAAACTCCCTTCAAACTAAAGTCCACATTCAACGCACACAGTCATGTTAACGCATGCCATTACTAATTGGATTAAGGCTAGCCATCTTCCTAGGAAATTCTCCAATTCTGGGATTCCTCTTATATATTTACAAATTGCTAGGAATGAGTTGTGCAAAGCTCTTTTGGATTTAGGTTCTAGTGTCAACTTAATCTCTCAAGAAATGTACAAAGACTGGGACCTACCTCCACTAAAAAAGAGTAACATTCATTTAGAGTTGGCCAACAAGTCCATCACTATCCCATTAAGACTAGTGGAGGACATTGTTACCACTGTTTGTGAATGGTCGTATCTAGTTGAATTCCTAGTGATTCAAGTCAACAACTATAAGGGGAACTTCCCAATCATAATGGGAAGAGCATGGCTAAGCACAATTGATGCACGCCTAGGAATATGTGATATTTCCCTATAGATATCAAAGGAAAATATGTTTGGAAAGATTGAGAAGAAGAAAGTTCCATGCATTGCATATAGTGACACAAGGGGTAGTTGCATGCAGAAGTCCTAGTTTGTACAACGTGTAACATTGCCTGCATGCAACCAGTGCACACAAGTAACTAACATACAAAGATGCCTATATGCAACAACCATAAGATAAAAAGACACCCAGTGGCTGATAGCTGACCAAGAGAGTAACTCAACTATATGCATGAAACCAACTGAGGGTTTTACTTGCACTTACATCGATAGCATAGACACATTAAAGCAAGTCCATCACCAACTTCCAAGTCTCAACATTGAAAATATCAACTGGGGAAAGTTGGAAATCCTTGACAACTTTAAGCAAGATCCCCAAGAGTTAAAATCATTGCCCACTAGTATGGTGTACACATTTCTCAAAAATGGAAAACAAATAATTATTAATGCTAGGCTTGCTCCTCAACAAAAAGACAGACTACTAAAAATGGTGAAAAAATGGTTGAAAGCCTTCGCTTGGTCATATCCCAAATTAACTAGAATAGACCCTAGGATATGCCAACATAGGATTTACACTAACCCCTCCATGAAGCCTCGATGACAATTGCAGAGGCGATTGAACCCAAAGCTGAAGTAAGTGGTTAAAGAAGAAATTGAACAACTTCTAAAAGCTGGGTTTATCTACCCCATTACTAATAGCAAATGGGTTATTCCATTAGTTATTGTGTCCAAAAAGGAAGGTAAAGGAAGGGTGTGTATAGACTTTAGGCTACTAAACATGGAAACATTCAAAGACCACTTTCTGTTGCCATTCATCGACTAGGTCTTAGACACCATTGCAGGGCATCATTACTATAGTTCCCTGGATGGATACAGTGGATACAACCAAATCCAAATAGCACTAGAAGACCAAGCCAAGACCACGTTCACAAGTGCTTGGGGGACATTTGCATATAAACAGATGTCATTTAGCTTGTGTAATGCTCCTACAACATTTGGTTCTAAGTATCTTCTAGTAGCAAATAGGAAATGGTGTGGAGGCCTTCATGGATGACTTCTCCACCTATAGAGCGAACTTTGATCAAGCCTTCGACTGATTAGAGCAAGTACTAAAGAGGTGTGTTAAAACTAATTTAAGGCTAAAATAGCAAAAAATCTATTTAATGGTCCAAGAAAGCATAGTATTAGGGCATAAGATTTCACAAATAGGGATAGATGTAGACCTCAAAAAGATTAAAGTCATCCAAGGAATCACATGCCAACCTAAAATGGTAAAAGACATCCAATCATTCCTTGGACACACTGGCTATTATAGAAGATTCATAGAGAACTTTTCAAGATTGCAAAACCATTGGTTAAACTAATGAAAAAGGATGTACCTTTCAAATGGACCAGAGAATGTGAGTTAGCTTTTCAAAATTTAAAATAGAAGCTTTTAGAAACACCTATTCTACAAGCTCCTAATTGGTTCAGACCATTCTACATCATGATTAACGCATCCAACTATGCTTTAGGGGTCGTACTTACATAGTTAGGTGACCAAAAATGTTTTTATTACATCCACTATGCAAGTAGGAGTATTGCTGGTGCATAACTCAACTACACCACAATGGAAAAGGAATTAATGTCTATAGTGTTTGCACTAGATAAGTTTAAGCATTATGTGTTGGGCTATAAGGTATTTATACACATGGACCATAACGCAATTCGATTCCTAATGAATAAACCAATGGTAAGCCTTTGCATCATATGATGGCTTGTAATCTTACAACAGTTTGATCTTACAATGATTGATTGTAAAGGCACCGAGAACATTGTTGCTGATCATTTATATGGGTTAGAATGGGACAACAAAAAGGATGAATATCCAATTTTTGATCACTTTCCTGATGAATAGCTCTTTACAGGTGCAGTAAATAATCAATTAACTATGGAAAAAAATTGGTATAGTAGCATTCTTACCTATCTCCTTACACAAAAAACACCACAAGATTTAGATGCTCAAAAGAAATAGTAGTTTCTTCACCAGGCCAAATATTTTATGGAAATTAATGGATACCTTTATAAGGTATGTCCCAATGGCTTGGTTCAATGGTGTTTTCCCAATGTAGATTAATTACAAGTTCTCCAAGATGCTCATGAGGGCCCTTGTGGGGGTTATTATGTTGGGAGATGAATAGCCATTAAATCTTGCTTGTAGGATATTATTGATCTACATTGTTCCGAGACACTCATCATTTCATCTAATCTTGTAAGCATTGCCAACGTGATGGGGTAATGACTGCTAGGATGGAGGGTCCACAATAATGGATTCAACCTTTAGAACCCTTCAACATATGGAGAATTGACTTTATGGGGCATATTACACTAATGTCTAATGGAAAAGCTTACATTATCTTTGTTGTTGACTACTTTACAAAATGGGTAGAAGCAGCTACTGTTATAGATTGTACATCATCTACTGCTGCATGATTTGTTCAACAACAAATCATTAATAGGTTTGGTGTGCCTTGTGCACTTATTTCTGACAATGGTACACACTTTATAGGTGAAACTTTTCAAAAGTTGATGCAACACTTAGGAGTGGAACACAAATTGACTACACCATACCATCCTTAAGTGAATGGTCAAGCCAAAGTAACTAATAGGGAGATTACGAAAATATTGACAAGAACTATTAGCAAATATAGACAAGACTGGAGCACCAAATTGAACGATGCTCTTTGGGCATATTGCTTCACATGGAAACTCCTTATAGGCTACTCTCCCTATGAGTTAGTGTATGGAAAACTCCTAACACTTCCTATTCAAGCAAAGCTCTGTACACTATCTACGACATGTGATCTCAACCTTGACTTTAATCTAGCACAAAAATAATGCTTAATGAACCTTAACTGCTAGATGAGAATCGATTAGTCACTCTATCATCTCATGAATTACACAAGGCTTTTAATAAACAATGTCATGACCTAAAAATTAGAAAAGTTAAGTACCAACAAGGAGATAAGGTTCTTTATTGGAACCCCACACACATGCCACAATGCACTAAATTTCAAACACTATGGGAAGGACCTTATATTATTCATGTAACTTTCCCTTCAAGAGCCATGATGATTTACAAACTTGAGAGCTTGGATATGAAATTTTTGGACAACATCCAACAAACCAAGCCTTTTCATGAGCCTAGAACTACTAATATCCATACTACCTCCATTGGTGGACAACCCTGCTTGTTATTTCAGATCTCCTCCTTCCAACTCAGTTGTGGGGGAGATGGCCACCAATGATAACCATTCTAAGCCCTTAGCTCTTTTTGTATTTTTATTTTACACATTTTTATTTTACACATCTTTTCAATTTTAGTCATTTTTGTTTTACACCATCATTCACATTTTTACTATTTCTTTGTTTGATTTACTTTCATTCATCATCTAATAAGTGCTCACGATGGTGGGTTGGACTATAATAATGTTGATTGGTAATGTTTTGTTTTTACCTTTGATTTTCAATGTTGATATTAAGATATGGTTCTTTTGATACAACAGGTAATGAGGCCACATCATCCACTTATCCATTTAATGTTGTGGTCTCCCTTCCTTGGCTTTGGAACTGTACTGGCCCTTTTTCTAAATAAAATTATTAATGAATTGGTGACTTGGTATTCTTCAAACCAAGGAAGGATTCAATGGTTGAAAAGGGTGTGACCTCAAGGGGATTCAACGCATTTGTGTTGGCTATTCTATTGGGTACTTGGACGCTTTTCATGGGCTTTTTTCCATTCTGCTATTGACCAAATATCATGAAGTTGAATGAATCTAAATAAGTCTTTGCATGGTGTGGTTCTCACAAAAAAAACTAGAAACTAGTGGGAATTCAAAGCACACCCCTTAAACATAATAAAGAAACATAGGCTACAAACACTGGTTATGGCACTGGAAAGACATGTTACCCATGCTTGAAGGTTCCCTCTAACTAAGGCCCTTTCTTGCTCCTTGCTTTCCTATCTTTTTCTCCTTGGAATGGTGGTGACTTAGTGAAGGAATTCTTGTTGCTTCAGTTGGTCAAATGTATTGATGCAAGGTCATTGGATGTGGTTGGTGAGTCTAGACTTGGTATTAATTTTATTCAGTTACCTTAATCACATAATACACAAGGGACTTTACACAACCTTTCTCTTGGGATTCCATTCCATTTCCTCCTCCCCTTCCATATTTCTTTCCATATTCCAGCTCATTTTCGATTTTATGATTATTCTACATCTTGGTTGATGCATTGTTAGTCTTTGGCAAACTCTTGTGGGTAAGTTCTTAACCTTTGTTTCCATATGTCATTCCAAGAGCCTATGAACTCTTTAGTTTGCAAGTCTGTCAGGGCATAAAAGGCATGAGCTTACTTTGGGGAGGACCCACTAGCATTCCTTTTTGATGTAATTGTTAAGTTCTTTCCCTTAAACATTCTTTGCAATCAACCATTTCTTGTTTCATCCCCATCCATGACATCCATTTTATTGGCTTCAGGATTGTTATTTCCCTCATCTTCATTATTCCTTCAGTTTTTTCACCCTATCGCTATTGGAGATTCGCTCTTAGTCATGGGGGCCCTATCACAAATTTTTCCATTCAATCACCTATCTCACCCCTACACCTTGGGTAGTTATCAATTAAAAACCCCTAACCCAGTATCTACCATACCCACAACCTAGCCAATGCACTTATATCAAGGAAAGGTGTCAACTTCATTATGGCTTATCTATCCTTGCTGATTTATGACTATGTTGTGTGTATAGATGGCGATTACACAAACAATGGATTGGGATAGGAGGAAGCACTCGGGTTGGACTAGAGCTGGAGCATTTACGCAAGGAATGAGATTGGTTATGTGGCTATGGATGAACAATGGAGTGCACATTTTTGGCATTAGCAGCAACACGCCTCATTTTCTTTTCTCTTTCTCTTTCTCTTCAAGCTATCAAATGAGGGTCTGGATGCCATCTATGTATAGTGTTCACCACGAAGAACGTGAACACCAATGTTGTAATGTGTTTGTTGATCTGTTCACTGGGCACTTTGAGTCTATTATTCCCTGTCACTATTAGTTCTCATTTAGTTAATAATCCCATACCTTTCCAATATTTTGTAAGGAACTTGAGGAAGAGTTTTCATTTAGTTGTGGGGGTATGATGAGCCATAATATCAAGGTCGTGATATCACATCTGTGATATTGGGTATGTGATATTGGAGCCTTCCAAGTGATATCGAACATTCGATATCGGGGCTTGTATTATCATGTATAAATAAGAGGTGGGTGCACTCGGTTTGACAATAGTTAGTTCATTAATCTTAGTCCCTTACCCGAACTCTTGCCTTTTTTCTTTCTTAGTGTTAGAATTATTTTTGAGTGCCCGCAGTAGGAGTCATAAAGCGAATGGATATTTATTTGAGCATTATGTACTTGAGCACACCTTGTGAATGGAAATAAAAATGAACTTTTTGATAAACCTTGAAGCATTTAGAATAGCTTATTTAATGTTTTTTACAGTTATTTAATGCTTTCCTTAGTTAATTAATGTTCTTTCTCTCACCTTGTTAACTCTCCTAAGTAAGCACACTCAGTACGACCACTTCAAGCATGCATGGAACACTTGGTAATGCAGTAACAATTAGCATTTGGTAATCCCAATAGTGTTGCACTAGTTCAAGATGTGGACGGCAAGTGGGAATGGATGCTGGTGTTAGAACTAGTTAGAGCATAGTCAATTAGTTAAATTAAATTGGTTACTTAATTAGTTCACTTCTCCCTTTGTCGCACTAGGACATAAAACATAAAAATATATAAAAATCATATACCTAAATTTTACTTAACCATACAATCACACTATACAAGTAAGCTTGAGAAGACAACGATTGATTAACCTATCCAGGTTCTGTAAAGGTGCATAAGCACTTAGTCCTTGGAATTCAACCTGATCGTGTGTGTACACTCATATTCATATGGTTGAGCATAGGGATACCTTACCACTCATTAACAAATTATTTTCTATTCACATTGATCAAGGTGCAACATCCATACATCCAACATGTGGCAAAATTCTTTTATGTTCCCACTAATCAACTTGGGACTAGCCACTAGGTAAAATAAAAGTAAAATTTTTTGTAGGAATGGTTAAGGTTTCTACCTCTTATATTTGCATCCTAACCTCTCATTTTATACTTGTAGGTTTGATGCATGTTTTAGATTTCCTAAGATATTTCTATCTTTATTCAGAAATCATAGAAACCTTTTGACATGTTTTGTTGTATTCTAGCTTTCATTCATACTTGAAGGCAAACTATGCTAGGAAGGAGATGCACTAATTAACATACATCAACACATCTTCTGCATTAGTGTAGGGGCACTAACACACCTCCTTTGTAGACATGGTTTGATTTTTTGCTTTCCTATCATTACTAGTATGATCTTTGGATCACTAGGGTATGCTAATAGACCTCCATTGATGCTTGGACACTAGCAAACCTATATCATTATATTGGAAAAAATATAAATATCTAGGATAATCTCTTATACTTGATAACTTCATTCATGGCAATTCTATTTAACTTTTGTCATTTGGTTTTATATGAAAAGCTCTTCTTCCCTAGGGTAAGTTAATTTTCTTCCTTGCATTCTATATGTGTTTTGAGTCTTTTCTTTCACAAGTGTGAATGGAGTTTTTTAGAATTTGATCATGCTTACATGGCTTAGAATAATTTATTCGATGTAGAGTTTAGTGTTTATGTGGTGAATAAAGCTTTTGGTTTTTCATTATTATGATGCATTAAGTACTAAAATACTAAAAAAATATTAAATATTATAAACACTAAAAATATTTATTTAATTCACATTTTCTCAAGCTACAATGATTCATCCTTGAACAAGAAAGTCATAACTATATGAAATGGTGTTCAGCCATCGAGGTTATAACTAAGATATATTTTTAATGTATTTCATGTGTTGTGTTGTACCTATTCCCAAAAGGGACTATGATGCATTTATGTTTATTACTATTTTATTTTTTATATTTTTAAAATTTATAAAAATTATAAATGTTTTCTATATTATCTCTCATCATGGTAACACAATTTTTATTTATATTATATGTATTATAGCCTCTCTTATAGTTCTTAAATGAAACAATATACATGATTGTTCATGGTAATTCACTTAACATCATCTTCAAAGCTTAGAAATGAATTTCATCACAATTTGTAAGATAAAACCCATTATTTTAAAATTAGTGGGACTCCTATTTTCCACTTTATTATCTCTCATATCTAATTTAACTCTCTAAATCTTTCAACTTGATAATATTAGAGTTGGTTCCTCTATAGTATCTTAGCCAAGTATTCCTGAATTTGAGGCTTCTAATATTCAACTACACTCATTAGATCAATCCTTGCCCAACATATATGATATACTAGATCAGCTTATATTCTTCATACATAACATTAATTTCTATCTTTAAATTATTGACAATTAATTCATAGGATTGTAACATTGGAATGGATTTTCTTATCCCTAGTTCACCAAATTCTTCATCCTAGAAATAATGTTATCTAATATTTTTTCCTAGACTAAAAAGCTAAACTAAATCAGAAGAATCCCTTCATCATCAACATGTTTTTTCTTGGTAAAACCTTTTTCATCTACTCATTGGCATAACAATTAGGATCCTTCTATCCTAGGCCCTCATTTGTCAACATAGTCAAGCACCATCATTAATCATCCTCCATCATAGAAAATAACTTCTAAACTAACAATATCTCCACTTGCACCTCTTCTACCCATGCCTATCTTATCAACAGGATCATTTCTTCCTTCTTTACTTTCTACATTCCAACTTCATGTTGCAACAAAGAGTAAAATACATCTCTTATCTCATGATTTAAATAAATGAATCTCTTTAAGTTTTTGTCAAAGAAAATGTAAACATAAACATAAAAAATATTTAAATAAGAAAAAGATTCATGTTTTTTAACCATATATTTTTTTCATAGTTTACTCAAGTTCCTTCTTTCATTAGCTCAAAAGAGGTAGATCAACCTTTCTTCAACATGACTTCTACATCAATTTAAATTCATCAAGTACTAGATCAAACTCTATAGGAAAACTCTACTTTAGCTAATTCTAGCCATCAAATAAGGACTATCTCCTATATATATCATGGGTTTCATCATCCTATAGTTTCTTTGACCACTCCTTAGAAAGCCACTTAGCTTCTCTAGGATGAAGTAATTACTATTATTCTCAATTTCAAAATAAATAATCCTTCATTTATATTTAATGATAACTAATGATCTTCCTCTATTTCATTACTGATACTAAAAATTATTTGGACATAAAAACCCATCATTATTAATAAATAATTGAGATAGCTTAGTGGACAACTCATTTGTATTCTTCTTTTATCATAAATTTTACATCTTCAATGATCCTATTATCAAATCATTTTCAATCCCTATTCCTTAATCTTTGACAATCCTCCATGTAATTAATTTAGAAACACGTTCTTCTTCTTCTTCTTCTATTTCTTAACCTATTCCCTTACATATTATATTAGTTAAATCATCAAATCTCTTTATTACCAATTTTCAATTTAATTTTTCTTCCATAATAAGATATATGCCTTCATGGCCATCTTAAACCTTGAACCAAGATCGTGTGTAACCACCTACATCACTAATAACATCTCTAGCATGAATAACTCAACCATCCCACAAGTGTGACCACTTTAGTTCTTACAACTCTCATCTCTCCTTTAGTTTTCTCTACATTGTACATTCAACATTGTTTCCCAATCCATGTTAGCATTTTATCTTTTTATCAATTCTAAAAATAACCATCATTGTCATACTTATCTATAAGTCATTCTCAATAAATTGGTCATCTACATTAGCAATGAGCATTTAATCTATGTGCAATTGGAGGCATTCTAGCTAGGAGTACATTGTTACCTACAACAACATTCATCAACATCCATCATAATGTAATAGGTATGCTCTAAACTCATCTATATTCACATGTATTTTTTCCAATTGTATTTTTAATCAATTCCCTTCATATCTAGCTAATCATCTTTTATTCTATCCTTGTGATACATTTTGCTATTATATATATTTATTTTCCTTATACATCCCCATCTATTTCTATTTCTCTTCTATTTTATTTATTGATCTATTACTCTGTAAAAACCTTCAAAAATGAAGAAAGTTTAAAAATGTTCTTGTTGGGTCGTGCACCACTAGCAATGGACTAAGACAAAAGCAAGAAAAGAGCATGATGAGATTGAGACAAATAGCATGTTGAGACTAAGATGAGAGCTAAGCTATTACTCTAAAGTGATTAAGTTTCAATTGAGATTGCAAGAGTTTGAAGAAGTCACAAGAATGTACCATGTCTAGAAGTCAAAGAAGATGTTCTAGTAGTTGTTAATATTTTACAAACGAATAAAAAATGTCCTTGTTAAGAAGGCTAGATCTCAAGTGATACATCCAAAAAAATAGCAAATGTCCTAGGAGTAGTTGAGACATCCCATTCAAGACGTTTGATGTGGGACATCCCACTAGCAAGCATCTAAAAGTCAGTGAGACATCCCAAGCTCAAAAGAGATGTCCCAACTAGCCATATTCTAGCTATTGTATGAGATCCAATGGTCATTTGATAGTAACAGTGGTTATAAAAAAAATAATATCTTTATGAAAAGAAAAGGCACTATTCACAAGAAAATTCCCTTCATTGTACATATCTTGTGACTCATTTTGTTTTTTAACTCTTTATCTTTTGTAAGTTTAGTATTGTAATTGTCAAGAGTATCAAAGTAAGGAATTTGTAATTTGAGTATATTCTCTCATTGATCTTTCATTTCTCCCATTGTAAGCCCTGCAAGATTGATGTGCTTCTTGTGGAAAGGCATTCCTTCAACTTGTTGGTATGTTTCTTAAGAAAAAAAATCATGTGAAAAGCTGNCAACTTGTTGGTATGTTTCTTAAGAAAAAAAATCATGTGAAAAGCTCAAGTTATTGTAAAGGTTGTGGGATCCTTCAAATCATATTTTGAGCTTGTTGGGACCTTGTAGGGTTAGGTGTGTTTCTATGTGGATACATCCCTTGTGGAGCTCAAATTTTGTAAAGGTTATGGTGTTTTTAAAACCACATTTTTGAAGAAACAAAGTATAAAGATGTGCAAGGATTCTATCCTTCGAGTGTTGAAGTATCCAAGTTGAAGAACCACATGTATTTGTGTGTAGTTTTCATTTTTAATTGGTGGAACTTATTCAACCCCCCTCCTAAGTTCTCAATCTTTAAGTAGTATCAAAGGTTGGTACTCTCAAATTTGAGCATAACAACTAAAGAAACATAATACATCAAACCATCAATGTTCAATGGGATTGACTTCATGTACTGAAAATCTTGAATGCAAGGATTCTTTGAATTCATGGAGTTTGAAGTTTAGGAATCCACCCTAGAAGGATACACACCATCCATCGACAACACTACAAGCGTTACAAAGCTAAGAAGCAAGTGGACTTAGGACAAAAAGGATAAGTTTATGTTTGATTCCAAAGCTAAAAATTTCCTTTATTATGCTTTAAGTAAATTTGAGTGCAATAGAGTAGCTAGGTGGAAAACTATAAAAGAGATTTCAAAGGTTTTATAAGCTATTTATGAAGGCACATCTATGGTTAAACAATCCAAGCTTCTAGTTTTATTAATTGAATATGATAAATTAAAAATGAAAGAATGAGAGAACATGAAAGATTACTTTTTAGAGCTTATGACTTCATTGTAGCTATCAAAGGGATAGGAAAGGATTTACCCAAAATTCATATGATTATCAAAATGATTAGAACATAGCAACCTAAATACAAATCTAAAGTAACAACCATGGAAGAGATCAGGGATTTCTCAGTCTTGAAGTTTGAAGTGCTTCAAAGTACACTCATAGCTTATGAGATGAATCTCATAAGTGAAGGCGCAATCAAAGAAAAATCCATTACTCTAAAAATCTCATCAAAAGAGTAGAAACCATTTGAGCATGACGTAAACAATGAAGATGAATTGGCTATCTTATTAAGAAGAGTTTAGAGATTGGTAGCACATAAAGGAAAGAGATTCAATTAAATTGGCATCAATGGCAAAGAAAGAGGTAAAAATTTCAAAAATTTTAATCTTGATGCATCTTCTATAGGATGTTTGATTTGTGGTGGTAGAGGCCATATGACCTCTAAATGTCCAAGTATTGTTAGGTTGCAAAAGAAGGATCCATCTAAAGCTGAAAAGAAAGGAAAAATTCTCTACATCAACTAGGATAAGGAACATAGTGAGGAGGAAGTAGTGATATTACTAAAGATTCATATCTTATCTACATGGCTCTTGTGCATGAAAACTCCACAAAATATTTTGAGGAGCCTAAAAGTAATACCAAGGATAGATATAGTATGATGCATGAGAAAATTATTTCTTTTCAAAATTTATGCTTAAACATGAGAAAAAATCTACATAGGAAAGAAGATGTAATAGCTAAACTATATACCATATGCTCCTCTTTAAAAAGGGAACTCTCAAATGTAAATGTTGAGGGTCAATTGCTAACCCAATTTTATGAGCAAAATAATAGTGATCCATTAGGTATAAGGCCTTGTGAAGAACTAGAGTTCTCACAAGTTATCCACAACAAAGGAAATATGAATGTGGCTTCTCAAAGTGACACCTATATGATATCGCCTAAATGGAGGAACAAACCTAGGTTTAAATATACAGTCCAAATTAAAGAAACTACATACTTCTATTATGAAATGTATTCGCATGTACAATTGTATTATGAATTTTCATTATAACATTATAACATGGCTACCTAGTCTTGTCAATAGAACCCTAAAAAGTGTGATTTGCAACATACAAAAAATTGGAGACCAAAAGAATAATAAGAACAAATTGCCACAAGAAATATTGATGGATCAAAACATATGACTAGTGAAAAATATCAGTCCCCTCATTTCAAAGAACATAAGTATGAAGAAGCATCAACCTCAAATAAGATAGAAAATTCCTACAGATACAGTGATGATAAAAAGTGTAAGGATCAGTTGCATGTAAAGGAGGAAATCCATGATGAAGGATCTCATTTTAAACATCAATAATCATATCAATATTAAGAAGCAAGAAAGGTAAGAAATAGTAAGTATGATTATTCCTTAACTTGCTAGAACTGGTTATGATTAGTTTATTTTTAGAAATCCAAGTATTATGAAAATCTATTGAATAGATGCTACTAATTTGAAATTTTGGTTACTTCCAAGAAATCCTCAGTTGATCTTGAGTTGTAGATAAAACATTGCTTCATGATAATTTACATATCTATATTGGAAATATTTGAATTTTAAAATCTATATATTGAAGGATGGTACTGATGGAAGGCTTTGACTTTCCAAAAGACTTCACATTTGATCTTTGATGAGACGCGACCTGCATGTGCCGCGATATCGGGTACGCAATATCGTGGCCGCCGCAATATCGCGTCTTTCCCTGCGATATCGCGTACGCGATATCGCG